>VXBO01004248.1:532439-705071 GCA_013400135.1 Rhinoptilus africanus
AAAAAAAAAAGTAAAAGCTTTCAGTCTGATAATGCTCCGTGGATGGCAGGGTGATGCTTTGTTTTTTAGCTTTGCTAACAAAGAAAAAGGTTGGTCTGTTGCTGCCGAGGTAGCTTTTATGTGCTGTGGCTGCTCAAAGTGATTTATGAGTAATTTTCTCTGCAAACCTCTTTTCCTTCCAATAGTCTCCAGCTTCCTTTGACACAGAGTACATTCTGGATCATGCAACAGGCTTAATGGAATAACAGAAGTAGATTAGCTTTGCTGTGCTTTCCTAGAGGATTAATTCAAACCTTAAGTTTGGGAGAAGATGCTTTTCCAAACTGCAAAGCTATGGGAAGGAAAATCTACTAGAATTAAAGGTGGCTGGAATTTTTATCAGCTCAGCTATTCCAGATTATTGAAGAGTAAGAGGCTATTCAAATAGTGTGCAGTCTGCACCACTGCCCTGCAAGTACGTAACAATATTAATAACTTCACTCACAGATAAAATCATAAAATAGGGAGAATTTTTATCCGTGTATGTTAAATGAATCAATGTTTCTATGATTGGAGGATCCAGGTGATCCTGTCATTTTAAAGTTAGGATGCGAGGGTGCATTCTTCTCAGTGTTTGTCTTCATATTTTATTGCACCTGAGATTTGGTTCCCACACTCCATAGTTCCAGCCTGGGTCGTGGCTCAGCCGTGACCCTCAGTCACGTCTGCACAGCTCCTTGTGCACAGGCAGTGGAGCTGGGTCGTAGTGATGCCTTGAGGTTTCCTCTGGAGAAACTGGTTGGTGGTTGGTTTCATGTGGTTTTTTGGGTTTTTTGGGTTTTTTTTTCCCCAACGCATTCTATAGTTGAATGGGGTTTTTCTTGTTTTGTTTATTTCAACCTTGGCCAGAATTGCTGCAGTTGGCTGCTCTCTGGTTCTCCCTGGATGCCTTGCTCAGGCAGGAAAGCCTACCAGGTGTTTCTATTTTCAGCTGCCCCAGCAGACTTTCAGAGGTTTTCAACCAGCAGAATGAGTTTTGTGATCACAGAACCGTTTGGCTTGGAAGGAACCTTTAAAATTATCTGATTGAACCCTGCTGCCATGGGCAGGGACAATAATTTATTATTTTTTTCTGAAGCGATGCTGCAGAGGCAGAGAAACTCATCACAGAGATATGTAAGGTATTTTCTCTGCCTATGAGATGTTTTATGATAACTCATCTGTGGTAAGCAATTAATTTGCTTAGACGGTAGAAAGAAAAAAAAAATCCGCTAGGGTTCCTGAGTTGAAGGAGACAGAATAGCTCTGTGCTTCCTGTGTGCTCTTTGCTAAAACTCTTCCTTTCTGGTGTTGAATAAGAGAAATTTTCCAGGGTTAAGAGCAAAGGGATAGCATAGAAGCCCTCCCTTGTGCCACGCAGAAATTAGCCAACCTTTGTCTTTTAAAATAACACGTTGCATTTCTCCATTTTATAGAAACTTTTTCTAGTACTATTCATTGATAATGGAAAGGTTATAGAAGGAGCTGGAAAAACGTGGGTTGATGAGCTTTAGTACACAATAGATAAATGTGATACAGTAAGTATGCTTTCTCTACCACATTTGTGTTCTGCAGGCAAATGACAGCTTACTTTGGCTTTTCCTTTCATGCACTAATTTATTTTCAAAGAAGTGTGTACAGTTGTAAAGAAAGGCAGTTTGTTTTTTATTTGCCCACGCATGCGTGAGCACACACATTGCAAATGCTGTTTTCTTGTATGATGCATATTGCCCCATGTAGGGTTTTTGCTTGTTTGTTTCTTTGTATATTGTGAGCTTGTGTATGTTTCCTCTGTCAGTCCTGTGCTTCATGTCTGGTTTTATATTATTGCAGTTACATACAGCTAATATAAAAAAGCTGGTAGTGCATGAGGCTCAGGCACTGTTCAAATGCCAAGTTTCCCAAAGTCACTATTAAAATCTAGACAGTTGCCACAAACCTTTTCATGGATAGCTTTGGTGAAAATGGCTTTCAGGTCCAGTTTTTCTACTAACTAGACATTCAAATTTTGCACTAGGCAAAGGGACAGCTTTTGTCTCCACAACAAAAGATGTTCCTTATTACTTTAAAAGAAAGAGTGATAGTGCCTATTTACCCATGTATTGTTCCTTGATCCTCTCTTAGCATTAAATTAAAAAAAAATTAAAAATTCCAACGTTAGGATGGTGTCTAAGAATAGTCACGTATATTTTGTTCAGGAATTTAAACAATTAACAATTTTTGCCTTATTCTGTTTATTCTTTCAGGGCATTCTACCTGGACAAATCAAACCTGCCTCCAAATTCAACATCTAAAGCAGCTTATATAGATAAGGTAAATAAAAATGTTAAGTACCTAATTAAACTTTGCATGTTACACATTGTGTTATTGTAATCCTTTCCTGAGCCTTTCTTAATTCCATGGAAAAAAATGAATTAGTTAAAGCTGGGGTGGGGGGTAGGGAAAGAAGGAGCTCTCTTGCAACATTTTGTCTCACCTGTGTTTTAGGGGTACCTGGTGCCATCTGGTTCTGTATCAAAAGGTGTGGCTGGAGGGCATCATTGTATTTTAGAGAGGGGACCACAGTTTTCCTTTTTCACCATGCTTTCAGAGCAATGCAATTGCTCCAGGAGCACATTGGCAGTGGAAGCGTAGGGTGAGGGGAGAGCAGGTGCAGGCAGAAGTTCTTTGTTCTGGAAACTGGAAGCACTGTTCCAAATTAAATACTCCTTCAGCATCCTGCTCAAAAGGCTTTCTTCTGAACCCCCTCATTTAGGCTTTTTTCAAATGCCTTCATCTGTCTTTTAACCTCCGTGAATGAGAGACCCCAGGGGCTGTGAAGATTCATTTAATGGTCTCTCCCATTGTTGGAGTGTTACTGCCCATATTGCAGCCCAGTAGAGGGGAAAAAAGAAGCTCCTATGGTCTTGCCTACACTGCCTTCAGAAGTGTTTGAGCTGCTGTGCCTTGAGAAATACAGCCATCACCAGCTGAGCACTATGACGGGCTAAAATTTTGTGTTGCTATCATCCAGCATGTGTGTTAACAGACTGATAGTTCCTCTTTCTTGGATCCATGCTGGACTGCACGGGAGGGAGGAGGACACATGCCTGTGCCTCTCCTTCCTTGGTGAGTCCGCAACATAACTTTCTAAGCAGTCACAGGCGCAGGAGGAGACATTTAGCTGTAGGTGGAGTGCTTGTAACCCCTAAACCTGTTCCCTGCCTGTTTCACTGAAAAGTTCAAGGGCAAGATAAAAGCATCCCATAATCCAGATCTGACCAAGGGATGCTAGGTTAAGATCATGCATTAATTTTGCAATTGGAGCCAGCTAAGAGCGTGAGATCTGTTTGTGGCTGTGCCTTTTGCTCTGTTCTCTGTAGCTCTGCATTAGTAAATGGCACCAGCTAGAATCAACTTAAAGGGATGCAAGTCAAACCAATAGGACCTAAACAAAGTTAAATCTCTTTGTGCCCAGGTTTAAATACGCTGGATGTTATAATTGATTTACTTGACCTCTATGCTTTCCAATGAAGTAACCTTCATATAGGAGCAAGTGAGGCTGCCATTTTCTGGAATAATGAGAATGAGGAATTTGGAGTTATGAGGTCTGCAAAACTGTCTTGTGAACATCTCCTTTACACAAAGCACCATGAAATGATGTTTATCATTGCTAGACCACTCTTGAAAGTCCCTCTTTGAAAGCAGCCTTCCACTTGAAGCTCCCTTCTTTACTGGGCGGATCATTTATTTTCTGTATGGTAATGCTGAGATTATTTTAAATCACACTACAAAGTTAACTGTTCTTGCTTTGTAGTGTGTTTTTGTCACTTCTGTTCACGTTTATTTTTCCATGTTGTTAGTCAAGATTAGGAACTAGACATTTGCATAAATAAAGGACAGTGTTGTCTTAATGGTAAGCTGATTTTCTCAGCAAGTCAATTAACCAGTCTTGGCATCCCTCCTGTATGCGCATACAGTTCTAGGTTGCCTCTTCATGGCTTCCCTTCTTTGCCCGTACCATTAATGGGAATGGCAGTGATGGGTCTATTCAGTCTACTGAAGTGAAAAACACTTCTGTAGACAGGACTGGGAATGAAACAGTCGGTGACGGTAAGAATTGAAAAGTTTGAAAAAGTTGTCATAGGTCATGTAACGGAAGACTATGTGCTCTGTATTTATGTTGTGAGATTTGGCTTTGGCTTTCTCTGCCAGCCTTGCCGTTCCATCTGCATCTGTCATGACCTGCTCTAAAAGAGCATTTAATGTGCTCCCAGTAGCAAATATTTAACTGTCTCTCCCTTCCTCTCTTGCAGCTGATGAGGCCTCTCAATTGCTTGGATGAACTTTACCGACTGATAGGGTCCTTTATCCGATCCAAGCGCACCGCTGCTTGCGCGTACACTGCATGCAGTGCTTCCGGAGTTGGATTGCTTTCAGTGTCTTCCGAACTCTGTAGCAGGCTTGGAGCTTGTCACATCATTATGTGCAACAGTGGAGTTCACCGGTATGACAATTTCTTTTCCTCCCTTTGTTTCAGTCATTCAGTCATTGAAGGTTGGAGACTGCTGCTTGTTATTTATAGAGAAGTCCAACACTAAATATCTAACATCTTAGAATGAGTATCTAACACACTTGAAAGATTTCTGGTGAAATTCTAGAACTGTATTTGCAGTGATCAACAAAAATGAGCAGTATGATTTTAGTCTGTGCACTTGTAATGGATAGTTCCTCATTCCAGTCGGAAAAAGGCAGAAATCTTAATTACTAAAGCAGAAAAAGGAAGGTTTCCTAGGTGAATAACACATACTATATTAAACTCTTAATACAGGCAAGAAATGCTGAAATTTGTATTTGCTTTCTAAGTTAGTGGGAATTGTAGTAGAGCTTGTTTCAAGGAAAAAAATGAAACAGAAGAGATACACGTTTTTGCAGGTGCGCCTTAGGATAACTAGAAGTTCAACCTGTACAAGAGTTGGTGTCAGAAATACAATATAAAAAAATTAACTGAGCTATAGTCAACCAGTCTTGGTCATCAACAGTAAGAGATTTCAACAGACATATGTACGTATGAAAATAGTGCCATTAGAGAGCTCTCTAGTGCGTAATGATAATAATCAAAGGCAGAAATATGCTTATGTTCTAGCTGGCCAGATTAAATATTTTTGTACATTATACTAAAAAAGCAAAGAATACATTTGGAGAGGGGAGGGAAAAACCCCAACAAACAAACAAACAAAAAACCCAGCCAAGAATCTCATGCTAAATATCTGCATTTTTATAAGAATTCCAAACTGTAGATTACAGGTAGCAATGTTAAAAATATGTTCCTTAGTTTCTGATCTATGAAAATCCTTGTTTTATCAGACTTGGTTAGCAGTACATTGTGTTAGAATGAGTATTACTTTCTCCTCATTTCAAGTAATGTCCTTTCTTTTAAAGTGCTTTGAGGAGGGGGGGGAAAAAAAGAAAGTATCATAACCTTCATTGCAGCTACCAGGCATGAAAAGCAGGAAAAGCTCCATATATAGCCAACACAATTAAGTTGTATAAAAACAGTGCTTGCCGTTTCTTTTAACAGACTTTGCAACAGACTATTTTGTATTACTTTCTGTCACTGATACAAGTGTATATAGCATGCTGTGTACTGTACTTAATTTTAGGCAATAACAAAAAAACTGTATTATTTAACACTAGTCACTATATCAGACAAAAGTGGAAATACTATACAGCATGGACTGACATGAAGCTGTGATTTCAGAAGACCACGAAGCTGTACAGCTTTTCTCTGGCTCATTATCTTGGTTTCAGTTTCATGTCTTACATGCTCAGAAAAGACTTTGGGCTTAATTCTGCCATTTATTTTACAAAGCTGAAAAAGGCTACCTCTGCATTTCATTAAGATTTCATGGATTAAGTTCTGAATTTGCCAGTATATTTGTGCCGAAAATCCTTATAATTTAAGAATAAAGTCAGAGCAACTTTAATAGCCCAAATAAACTATTATCCCACAGTGTTTGGGTTACAAATTTTTCAGAATAACTTGATGGCTTGGTATGCTTGCTTCTGAACGTGAGCTGTTCTTAGATGAAAATAAATTATTTGCCAAATTTCTGCTCAAAACTAGGGATATGGTACAGGTATAAACTATTAAATGTCTATTTAAGTATATTTTAAAACCACAAAATATTAGAAAACTGATATATTGGATTTCAAGACTATATTATGAGCAACAGGAATGAGGTTTAAATGTGTTATTTGTGGGTTTCCACCTAGATGTTAAAGTATACAAGATTGCTTATTTGTATAAAGTAAAGGTGCAAAACACTTTCATCTAAAGTGAGACTCGTTCCGCTTTACAGCGATTCCATTTGAGCTTTTGTACAATAGAGGGTTACTTCACTTGTGCACTAATACGGCTTTCGTAGCTACCATCTGTTCGGAGAAAGAAACATCAACTCTTGGCATTATCAGAGACATTTTAAGATAGGCCCTCCAGGAAAAAGGAATGCATTACTTGAGATTTTATAGGTACTCAAAGAGTTTTTGCCCTGAATTTCTAAAAGTTCAGAAGAAAACTCGTGTACTTGGAGACTAGAATACATTCTTGTGCTGTTATTTTTTGAAAAGTGATAAAAACTGAGGAAGTTACTTTTTTTAACAGCAGTTTCCTGAAGTTACTGTTGTGCATACAAACTGGATGGATGAAGAAGTTTTTCCTTAGAATTCAAAGTCATATAAAGTCACTGCGTTTGCTGTTTTTTCTTTCTGGTCTAGCTAGTCCACGTCTCTACAATCCAGCACTAAGTAGGCTCAGCTTTTTGGCGTTCTGAAATTGCCTTTGCCCACATAGAAGGCTTGTTTTGTTGCCAGCTAGTAGGCTTGCTGGGTGAATTTTGTTCCTGACATTTCTACTGCTAAATTCTGCTGTGTTTTTTGTGAACCTACACACCCCTTGCTGCTCTGTAGAGTGAAACTGTCTTGCAGCACCATGAAAACCTGTGAGGAGAACAGAATAGGGAAGAATAAGATGCTGAATGTGATGAAGTCCTGTAGACATAGATGATTTTGCTTGGTGCCTGTAGTCTTGAAGGCTTAATTCTTCTATTTGTTGTAATATTATTTAATCAGAGCAGATAATCTTGCAAAACAATGCTCTTTAAGTTATAAGTTAGTGCTTTAGAGTGCAAGCTACTGATTTTCAGGAAGAGAGGATATTTATCTCTGGTTGTGTTCATCAGTGTATCTGGCCTTCTGTGTTCTTAGAAACTAAATGCTGTGAAGTGTGCTTGATTGTGATCATTTGCAGAAATTTGCATTTTGTAGGCCCAGACCAAGGACTCACAACTTTTTTTTTAACATCATGTTACAGATATTTAGTGATTTGAAAGCTGTGATCATCTACACATGCTGCTAGGCAAGCAGATGGGGGAAAGATTTGAATTGTCCTTGCAGGTTAGACTTTGAAAAGTATATTCTTCAGTTATTAAATTAAAAATGAAGCTTAAAAATGAAGAATAATCAACTCAGAGCAAGGTTCCTGTATGCTTTCTTTTTTTTAAAAAAAATTCATTTTAGCCCATTTTCTGTGTCTGGTCTCTAATAGGAGAGAATTTCTGAGAGTATGTGGAAAAGTACAGGGTGCTCTGCTGATCAGCATCTTTCTTTTGTTCATGGGGAGTGGGAACTGAGCAAGCCATTAAACTGTCAGAATTTAGATATATTTAATAGATTTTAAACAAAATATATGTGAACCTCTTCCCTCACTGAATTTATCCGTCTCTTAATGAACTGACTGGAGAGCCTTTTCTGTGTTTTTTCAACTTAAGTGTCGTGGATTGACAGGGGGCAAGGGGGTCTGCCACCCCTCCTTCTAACCAGAAACAAATGCTGGATATCTTGGGAGGGGGGTGCTGGGTGGCAGTCCAATGCAGAGGAGGCCAAGAACTATGAAACAGCAGCTTTGTCTGCTTTGACAGTGATTGCTGATCTCTGGATCAGCAGTGTCTTGGTTTCTGACTTCTCTGTGATCCATATTAAATTGCTTTTTACACTGCGCTAGGCTAAAACAGCTTGACAGAGTTCACATTTTCATCCCTATATCCAAGATAATGCTGGGGATTTTGAATTGCTGGTGATTGCTTTGCTTTGATTTTTATTATGACAATATGTTTACCAATTTATATTAGAGCCTGAAATCCTATATCTATTTCAGACAGCAGTTCTTTTCAAATATATTTCAGTCACCATAAAAACAAGGACGGGGAAAAATAAGTCCCTTTACCCTTCACTGTCCTAAGTGACATGTGAATACTACAAAGGCTCCTTAGATTATCATAAGCGAACATGCCTTCTTGATCAACATCAGGAACAGAGCTCTAAATTAGTCCAAGAAATCAATAGTTTGCATTTCTATTTTCCCTTTTTTTATCATCCATAATTGTATTTCTGCCTGACAATCAGCTGTCACCCTGTAAACAATGCTCTGCTTCCTTTACTTGTATTCGTTCCGTTTGAAGTTGCAATCACTCTGTACAAATGTAGGTGATGAAAGGCACTTTTAAATTTTATTGAATCATGATGCTAGCCTCCTGCTTGAGGGAGAGGAAGGAGACTGCACTGCACAGGCATGTCCTAGCCTCTTTCCATGCCAAAATGAAATTAGGTGCAGCAGCTGCAGAAGTCTATTCAGGGACCATAGGCCTTCCAGGCTCAAAGGAATCATTTAAAGCATCCAAATGAAACAAATCCCAAGTTTATTTAAAATTTTGCATTTCCTGGAGGATTGAGAGAAAAGAAGACTTTTACAATCTTGATGAACCCCAGAAAAAAATCATCCTCTTATTTTCCTTTCTGAATTTTAATTTCCTCTCCAGAAAATCTCTCCTTAGTGTTACCATCCTTCAAGCAGTGGGGTTCTGGCTGGCAGACGCTGGGCTGAATGATGAGGCAGGTTTTGCCAAGGGTTGATTATGCTGTCTCCTGCCACTGGCACAGCTCCTGCAATCCAGCTAAGCCTTCTCCATCTTCCACATAGCAAAGCAGAGTGACACCATAAGCTGTCCATCATGGCCAACTCCCTTTCAGTGAATCAAATGAAACAAGGTGAAAAATAGGTAGTCTGAATTTATATTTTAGACATTCTATCGTAAGAATTCTTCCTTTTAGATTATTTTAGAAATTTTCTGTAGGAATTTAGTTCTGAGCTCAATGACTGTGTGCTGCCAACAAAAAAAGTCTCCTTGAAGTTTTTGCAGCTGTACTCAAGCAGTTATCTTCGCAATAAGAAGGCTTTCTGGGATTGATGGGACTACTTTGAGGAGGCAGGTCAGCACAGGCTGAAAAGCTCATCCTTGCTCCCCTCCAGCCTTCTGGTCTAAACTGTGCTTTTAGTCCTGCTACCTTCCCATTTAGTCAAGATTCTCTTCTTTTTTTAAATGGTGGTTTTGCTATGTCTGTCTACAGTTAGTGTATTTTGTGATACCTCACTTGCTGAGGCATAAACAAACTTTTGTTTTTTGTAAAATAATTTAGGATAGTAGAGTATTTCATTCTGTGATGGTTACTGTTTGAAAACAGTTATGTAATTGTTAAATATATGAAAATTTGTCTTAAGATGATGTAAATAAGACATTTAGCACAAATAGGTTGTTTGTACAGTGATGATTGTTTTGTTTTGTTCTGTATTTACATTTCATGGGCAACCTGGTATGTTGTTGCTTTGTTCATCTCTAATATGTATGTGAACGACTATAATCTTAGACTTCTCTTGCGTATTTTAAATTCTGAGACACTGTATTTTTTTAAAATGCAATCTGAAAATGCAGAGAAGTGCATAAAGTGCACTGAGACAGATAAGATGGATCTAACTTGTTACTGGTACGGATTTCAAGGTGTTCTTTTTTTTTCTATTTGGATTCCTTTTAACATGATGGACCAGGATAGACATTTAGTAGCAGGGTTGACACACAACTCCATCACCTTGCTCCGTAGAATCATACTGTCGTGCTTCAGTTGCTGCAGCATCACCTTATCTGCAGTCCAGGTCTTTGGGAGAATCTGATTCGTCCTTACAAAAACTGCTATGTTACAAAACCAACCAAACAAAGAAAATAAAACAAACCACAAAACCCCCAAAAAGATCCTCCCAAACCATCTAACATTAAAAACTTATCCAAATCTTCTTTAAATTCTCAGGTGGAAGAGAGTTAAGTGAATAACCTGAACTATTATAAGACAATTTGCAATTTTCCAGCAGATTTACTTGCTTCCTTACATGGGAAGAAGCCTTTAATGTGAAAGACTTTCTATGCAGACCAAGAGATAATGCCTGGGGTTTCAGTTGACTTTAGAATTTTTGTTTGTTTTTGCAAGTATGACTGAGATTGAGCAAACAAAAGGCATTTGAATCTTTTGAAAATGCTGGTCTTTCATCAAAAAAAGAATATTTAATGGTGGAAGTGCCTCCTTGCAACATTTCCAGCTGATTAAAGGTGACAAGATCTTAAAAGAAGAATGCTTCTGCAAAGATGCTCTATGCAGTTTTTTTAACGCTGACAGATGTACGGTGAAAAGAAGTGCTGGTTTTGTTCAGTTTTTTTTTCATTGGTCTTTGAAAAGCTTTCTGTTTTAAAAAAGGTAGGAGTCACATTTAATTTCTAGAAATAGATTGGATAATAGTAATCTTCCAAATGAACTACAAAAAGTGCCGTCATTACCTGCTGCATGTTTCATGCTTCTGGATTGAAAATTACTAATATTGCATCTAATAAACCTAATTAAAACTATATTCGTAAACTAGAGAAGAAGTCATTAACCAAGGTTAGGTCCGAAATATGGCTAATGTATACTTACCTCCCAAGACTGATTCTTTAGTTTGCTAAGTTCATGCCATCTACTTTAGCAAGTCAGAACTTTGTTGGTAGCTTGTGTTTGAAACTACCTGGTAGATCTGGGTTTGAATATCCTGCTGTGGAATGGTGGATCATGCCTGATCCAGGAGTTGGGATATATTTCTTTTGAGGTTTGCACAACTGTGTAGTCACAGTGGTGCCTCTTGCGAAGGAAACCTGTGCATGGTGATGCTTAATGGATACATGGCAGAAGCACCCGTAACCTTGGGCTATCCATTTCTATGTGGTGTTGTAATATCTTCCATACATAGTCACTTTTTTAAGCATTGTTTATGATTACTGAGCCATCATAATGGGATACATATATTTAATGTGCAGAGTAATGGCTTGCTATATTTTGACAAAAGGAGCAGAAGTTTTGGACTAACCTTCAGTGGAGGGGTTCAGTCCACGGCTGACTTTAAAGTAGTGGTCTTTCCACACTGGGAACATCTCAGCTTCACAAAGGTTCATAAAGGGACTGAACCTAAGTCCTAACCTACAGGAGAGTGTTATTGTAATTGTAAAATACAATATTGTAGTTTAAAGTATGAGCTTCTTGCTCATTTTCTCTCTAATGCATATTGGCTGGCCCAGCTTCCCTCTCGCTGTGAGATGAAATTCTGTTCAGCAAAGGTTCAGTAAATGGGCACAGAGAATGCAAAATTCAATTTTACTTGCACTGAGACATATTCCCACAATGAGAACGGCTTAGAAATTGTTGGAGAGTCTTCAGTTAGACCTGTCTACACTTTTTATGCTTAGAGTCCTTATTTATGCTGAGTCTTTATTTCTTAGAGTCCTGAAGAACTTTTCTTCTCTTTTTTAGGTTTATCATGGCCTATTTTCTTCTTTATGTTTCTCATCAGAATCAATACCTATTGCCCAGCAATCACTAGTAATTATAGAGAAATACCCCCCAAAATTTTTACCCCAAAGTGGCTTACTTAGTATTAAAGTTTTTAATTGCTGCATACAATGACACAAAAAATAGCTGCTCTCTAAGCATTAATTTAAATGATAGAAAAAACAAATGAATACTTAATAGTGTAATTGGTTTAAAAGGTGGTAGAATATAGGTACGATTAGTTTACAAAGTATGGAAAGAAAAGTAATTAAAATAATAACAATGGCATTAAATTACCTGTTAAGTAGAAGCTTTGATTTTAATTAGACTAAGCATACATGCATCCTTTTCATATTTTTTTTTCTATTCACATAGCCAGAGCATAATTCATTTTGACATCTCTGACTGTGGTAACTACTAAACCAATTTGTTTCACCTCATCTTTTCTATTCAGGGCATTTTTCTGCGAGATGTTTTGATGCATCTTTGGATGTAGGATGGCTGGAATCCTAACTGAAACCTGAGAATGAATTAAATGATTTAGATTCTTTTTACTCTGGTAACATAGATATACAGTTTGCTGAGTGGCAGCTCTGTAGGTAGTGTACATGAAGTCAAATTATTTTTTTTCCCAGGTGACATTAAACAAGCTGTCACGAAGTAATCCATTTCTCATAAAACTTCAATCTGTTTTCCTCTTTAACAACTCAATTTTTCAGTGCAGATGCCTATCCAACCGATTTTACTGCCCTTTAGTAAAAATCACATCCAGTCGGAAACAAGTGGACTATTGGTGGTAGAAAATGCTTTAACCTTGTTGTTCAGGATGGTCTGATCCAGAAGATGTTTGAAAGTTTGTATTTAATCTTCACATCAATACTGTCATGACTGATGGGAGACTGGGGATAGCAGGCAGGGGCTGGGAGCAGCTGCAGTCCCTTCTGTTTCTTGGAAACCAAATGGGTGAAATGAGGAATTCTCAGCCCAGTTGTGCTGGGAATGCCAAATGTCTGTGCTGCCTTGCTGCTGTAATCTGTCAAGGCAGGGAATTTGATTCTAACTGACATAAATTCTGAGATGATGAATTCGGGTCTTTTGTTTTTCTGGCATAAAAGAAGGGATGAGAGGAAAAGAGAGGGAGTGAGAACAGATTTTGATTTGTTTACACTGTAAAATATATGGATTTGTGATTTATACTTCCCATAACAGAATGTTATGAGAGTGCTGAAGGAGTTTTTCCCCTAATATTTTCCCTGTTTGGTTTCTCTGGGCTGATTGCATCCAAATGACCAGATACTTTCAATGGTCAGAACTGCTTCCAAACTGCTTTGTAAACTTTAATACCATCTGCTCATTAGCTCTCAAAATGGGGGAGAAGAGCATTATTACATCCTGCACTTATTTACTGACAATCCTGGATACTGAACCTTGCTCAGACCACCAGAACAGCCTCATCATATGAGGATTTACCAGCTTTCATGTTGTTTCATGAAATTGTACAAGTTGTATTGGTTTAAATTTGCATTTGGTTCGTCTTTCTGTGCTTGGCAGTCCTATTGCTGAGGTACTTCCAGTTACGGCTTTTCCATGTTACCATCTGATGTTTTGTGTGTGCATTTGTTTCGTTCACAGCTGGTTTTCAGAGCAGTTTGATTTGTGGTAAGGAATATGTAGTAATTCAAAAACTATATTTGAAAGGCTGGGAGGAAAGCACTCGCATGTAAATACGTGTTTACCAGTGAGTCAGTTCAGCATAGCACCATGCAAGGTTTATATGATCAGTTTTATTAGAGGACTCAACCAAAATGAAGCTATTTGCGTGTTGGTTTTTGTATTTAGAAAGTAGTAACCTTATGTCATAATTACAAAAGCCATAAACAGGAATTTTTATTCCTCCATTCATCAGACCTTTTACATGCCGTAAGAGAAACACAAAATCCAGCGATGATAAATTGCATTTCTAAGGAAATAGTATATTGAAATGCAGCCATGCCACTGATGGTATTTTAACGTTTTTTAACATACGTTAATGAGTAAGAATGTTTTTTAAAAGAAACACTGGATGTATCTAACCAGCATTACTGTTGGACTTCACCTTGAATATAAAATGTTTTATTAAAGAGGTGTGATAGTAGTTAACATCATCACTGCTGTCATCTTGAGCATCTTCACTACCAATTTGCTAGGATATGTTTAAAACATTATCCTTAGAATTACTTTTCTTTTTTGCCTTGAGGCGAGATCTTCAATTTTAGCCACTGTGTTTCAGAATTGTACTGTAGTTGTTGCCTAGCTTCATAGCAGCCTTTTAAAGAAATCTTCATTATGCCATTTCACTCTTTGTCTCTGCTTTTCCCGTTATGGTTATGTCTTTATCTACACACTTGGCAACCTTATTTCTGAATCATGGTTGGCATTGTCTAAGTGTAGATGGCTCGTAATGTCTGTAATCACCAGCCATTTCATCAGGTTTTGGACACTGAGCAGTTTGGCAGTCTTTTGCAATTACAAGATTAGTGTTTGCACCTAATTCTTCAAGCTGACCTTCATTTCGGAGGTTCGTTTGTTTGTTTTGATACACGCGTGCAGAATATGATTTTTCTGTTCTTTCAGACTTTGGGGTTCCAGGAAGATGGGATTTATGGGAAAGTTGGCTCAGTAACTGGTCTGCTGAAAGCTGAGCTTGGAGCCCATTAACCTCTATTATACCTACAGAGAGATTTTTACCCTTTTTTTCTGACTTAGATTATACCTGTCAAATTGGATTTCAGATACTTCTGCTTTATCCCCTTGTCAGTGGGACAAAGCTTCCTTTGCGCTCTGGTCTTGAAGGTTAGATGTTTAGATTTTGATGCTGGTAAATATTATGAGCATGTACTGTATTTGTGCAATATTTCACCTTTCAAAGACAAGATGAAAACACAGTGTTTAGAATTTCTAGTCTAATATTTAACTACTGTGCACCTTAATCAAACATATAACACAAAAGACCAATAGATTTTTGCTTCAAGTTAACTCTGAGGTCAGTGTATACAAGAAACCAGGGAATAAAAATTATTTCATTACCAAGGAAAATCACTTGGCTTATAAATTTTTAATGAAAGGCCATTAATAAAGCTACAGATCAAATTTAATATCTTCTGCACTCACTACTGTGAAACGCTTTACAGTCCATAAATTTACTTAAGCGGTATTTAAAACGTGTCAGGGTGGGATTTTTTTTCAGTAAGAAAATCAGCGCAGACACATTTTTCCTCCTACTGCTCTTCTGCTCAGCAAGACGAGTGTTTGATTGAAACATATTGTCTGCTCTGTGTGCATAATAGAATCTATGCAGAATCTTTTGGTCAGGATTTTTCCAAAAGGCTACTCAAAATATGTTTTAACCGTGTGTCTTAGTTTTATTATTTGAACTTGAAATATGCAGCTTTTTTCAGGTTCTGCTGAGGTAGGATCATTTTCTGTACACCTCATCTTTCTGGCTGAAGAGATTTGAGGAGCAGGGAACTGCTGGAGAGGGTGCAGCAAAGGGCTACCAAGATGATTAGGGAACTGGAACCCCTCTCTTATGAANTGCAGTACTTTGGTTTTGAAGAGAAAAATCATCTAGCAGCTTACTGGAGCAGAATGCAGCCACTCTCTACTCTTGGGTGACAGCAGCCCTCAAACATGTTGCGCTTTTCAATAAGTACCTGTTTCTACTCAGTTTTGTTGCCTTTATCTGTGCATCTTCTACAGCTTTCATCTTGGTTGCATGAGAAACCATCTATCTGTCCTCATTCTCACCATGACAACTGAAATTGGATAGCATGTTCAAAATTACTTTCCCTTCTTGTATTGTGCAATGACAGTTTGTCCTACAGAAAAATCTTTAGGTCTGAAACTCTCCTGGTTGCACAACCTTTTCGTCAGGTTGTGCTTTTTCATTAGGATGTGGTACTATGATCAGTTTTTCTCCTCAAGCATTTACTTGAAAAGGATTGGCAAAGTAGGAGACAACAGTTTATTTGAAGGAATGCCCTATTTATTTATTTTCTTTTTTGAAAGGGGTAGATGTCTCTTTAATTTTGGACTGAACTGCCCTTAATGTGCCATGAGAATAACCAAGCTAAATTAATGGCAAGAGGTGAGGTTCCTGGGACCAAAGCTAGAGTCTGTGTTAACAGTGGAGGGTGAGAGAGAAGGTGTGCAGAAACCGCTTGGTAAGGGATTTATGCAATTACAAAAAATCCTTCGCCTTGGGTTATCACTCGCTCATGCACTTGCCAAGCCATTGTTGGGTTGTGTTTTCTACTGGTTGGGTTTTTTGGTTTGTTTTTTTTTTTAAACAACAGCAAAACAAGGCAAATCCATTTGTCTGTAAGTCAGCAGGAGCACTTCTAACATTCAAAATTGTTCTAATTAAGGAACATTTTAGTGTTTAGGCTAATGCCTTCATGGGTGAGGGAGGGATAGGGTGGCAGGTCTACTATAATCTTTTTATTGATAACTTTTTTAAAAAATATGATTGATCTAAAAGCGATTATTTTAAGGAAATCCCTACTAGCAGCTGGCTGACTTCTGTGTTCTATCACAGGTGCACTCTGAGCGTTACCCTGGAGCAGGCGATCATTCTGGCTCGCAGCCATGGGCTACCTCCTCGCTATATCATGCAAGCTACAGATGTCATGCGCAAACAGGTAAGATGCTTGCTGTGGGTAAGATCTTGTTTCCTAACAAGATGTCTTATCATCAAACAAGGATGACTTGAGCAAGCATTTTTTTACCTCCATCTTTTTGTTGTGTAATGCCTGTGGCGAGTTTTCTTAGTCTGGGTATTTAGTTGAGTTTTTTAAATTCTCTTCCTCTATTGTTGACTGAAAGGGGGTGTTTTCTTTAAAATAATGGAATAGGCTGTTTTAACCAGATGCTTACCTTCTCTGCATGTGTAAGTGGATAATAATTTCTACAGGGTTATGATTTTATTTAGTGGGTTTTGTATAGTAACTGCTGTGGTATCAGCTTACATCAGAACAGTTTGTTGAGTAAGACAATCTTTATTTTATTATATATTATCCGTAAAAATAACTTAAGAATATTAACTATTGTTAATAAAAAATGACTCATGTTCTGAATGAAGGGGAAGTGTAGGAAGGAAGGGAATAAATAAATATCCTGGTTCTTAACTTTCCAGGCAAGATTCCTGAGGACAATGTGCTTATTTTGAAGTAGTGTTTTTCACTCTTTGGTCTTAATAGAATATTAGGATTTAGAGGCTGTTGTGGATAGATAACCACCTCCACATGAACTCAGTGCTAAGGTATGACAAAAAACTGCTGGATTAAAAGGTAATATCAACTGAAAATGGGGGTTATACTCTACTGCATTGGCACAACTTTTCCTAGAATATCTTGTTATCAGATAAATGCTTTCAAAAGGATGTTTGGAATCTTGGAAGGAGTTCAAAGGAGGAGCACAAATGATCCAGAGGTTGTTAGGCAAGGCTTATGAAGTGAAGATTAAAGAGCTCAACCTATTCAGTTGATCAAAGAGGGGTTGAGCAGGGGCTTAATTACTCTGTGTGCATATAGAATATATATCCCAGCCTGTGGGAGCTTTCAATCTTATGACAAAAGCATAAACAAGATACAGGATGCCCTCAATCGTGCAGTGAAAAGAAGATCATTAAATATTGGAACCATTAATCACAGATAAGACAGGATACATAATTTCTGGTTTTTAATTTGCATCTAATTTTGTTATTTTCATTAATTCTGCTACATATTCTGTGCAGCAATCACAGTTTAGTTAAGAAAATGATTAAACAGCTGTACTTCACTTCTGACTTGCTGTAGACAAAAGTACACATATGCTATAGCAAACCTTTAGTCTTTAAAGCAATTGTGTAGATATTCTCAAGCCATAGCTTCTGATAAATTACACGTAAGCACTGATGTCTAACGTGGATACATCGGAATAATTAGTCTCATTCCTTTTCATATCAGACTTTCACTGTATTGGGTGCATAAATTAAGTTTCTGTGGTGAATAAATACCCTCAACGTTCTTGAATCAGATCATGCTGATCTGCTCAGGAATTACAGCCTTAACTTGACTTGAAAAGAAAACTACCGCTCTCTAAGGTTAAGCTTGGAAGTATAGATTGACGTGTCTGCTTCTGAAGTTCTAGACAAAAGGCTGATCTGGGTATTTTGCAATCAAAAAAAAACGTGGATGTAGAGTTTTGCATGTGTCTGCTTGCAGGATGTGTTCTGTCAAAGGGCACTTCTTAGTGTACAATTCTAGACCATTTTCAAAAATGCTGATTCATTTCTGTAGTTTATTAAATGAAAGACAAAATGGAAGTATCTTGCATGGGTTTGAGCAGCTGTAAATGTACTTGCTCAAATAGAGATGTGGAAAGAAGCCTGCAGTGGGGCTCCATTCTCTGCACTAAAACAGCTGGTGATCAATAGCTGTTAAAGCTACCAATATCTCAACACCACCCACAGACACTGCAAAAAAGTCTGCTAGTATATCAGACCCGACTTTTTTTCACACATTCTTCTTCTTGCAGGAAACCACTACGGCGTTTAATAGAGTAATAATCTTTTGTTGTAATTTTAAATCAGTTTTGGAGTTCTGTAGTAGAAATATAACCCTCCATTAAATTCTAAATGTCTTGGAGTAATTTCAACAATGCACTATGGTATCTTCTAGAAACCTGTTCTGGATTCAATGTTTAAATTATCTGAAGGATTTAACTGTCGGGAGCATAATGCAGGCCATAAAACTTGGAGGGGAAAACAAAAAAAGCTTCTTGGGGTTTGATGCAGAACATTTAGTTAAGGGCAATACATGTGTCTTTTAACTGGCTTAATATAAAAAAACCCAACAACCAAACAAAAACTTTGTTAGCCCATTTACACCCTGAATCTTTTGTGGAATAAAGAGATTAGCCACAGGGAGGTGCAAATGAAAGGACATCTATTCCATCTGTTTTTATGGAGAAGCCAGCAATGTTAGCTTCCTGGCAGTATCAGCTTTCAGAAGGGAGGTTGTCTCCGCTCGAAGCTGATACCTCTTCCAGCTTGGGGCACCAGTACTGAATAACTGGAGACACCTGACTGAATGGATGACCTCAGGAAGTGGATCTTTTCTTTTCAATCGAACGAGGCCATGATCATGTTTAACAACTCATAACGGCCCCCACTGTATTGTTGGAACAATATGCAAAGTAGTTGCCCTGTCAACTATAATTAGGTATTTGCAAGCACCTGTTCCGTGAGAACCAAAGGAAAGAGACCACCTTGTGAGAGCTGGTATGAACTTGGGTCTGTGGGATGCTTTTAATTACGTGGTTTCTGTTTTTCATCTGACGGTCCAGTCTAGACTGATTTTTAAAATAAAAATTTTGTCAAACATCCCAGCTATCTTTTAGTAACTTTATTTACTCATGTCTATTTATTTGTGTAAACATCTGTATGCACAAAATATTATGTAAAGCATCCTGATAGGAGCGTGTCTTTGGGATGCAGCAAAGTGTGAGCAGACAGAGGCCTAGGAAAGGAGCTGCAGGAGGGCACAGGGCTCTGAGGAAGAAAGGTGACTAGAAAGCTGATAAACAGAATAGACTAGGAGAGAATTTGTGTTGTCTTTTAAGTGAGTAATCATTTTTTCCACACCTTTTCATGAGGATAATAACAGCACTGCATTTTGAGTAATTCTCTTAAGAATTGTACTGATTTAGAGCCCTTTGAGCAGGGCATAAAAAGAATCTGTTTTCTTTATGTGACTGGATCTTGCTATCTTTAAATTAATGTGTAGCTTGAAAATAAACCTATCATTTTTTTTCCTCATGGCAATGAGAAAACTAGTTCATATATGAGAGTCCACACTGATGGTGGTGTTTCCTCAGAGCTGCTGGCATCTTTCACCAGTGCTCTAGCAGGACTGGTACGCAGAGGGAAGCACTCTGGAGCCACGAAGCACAACTGTCCCTTATGCCTATGTGAGACAAACAGTGTCAATATTTACATTGCTATAGCTTTAAGAATAATATTGGAGAAGTATAAATTAACAGTATATTGAAATAGAAATGGTATAATGGTGCTCAGTGGAGACAAAGAGATGTCATGTGCCAAGTTGTTAGTAATTCTTGGGGGCTTTTCCTCAAAAGAAATAAAAATCTGGTGGTTGTAAGGTCAGTTTAATTTGTTCCCCTGCTAAACAATAAATTACATGGTTGCATAAAGCTAGAGTCCTTTTTAAATCAACGCATTTGATTTATTATGTAAGCAAGATACTGAAATTAATTTGTCTAGTGAGCGATGCAAGTAAAAATAGGCTGTTTTTGTTCTCGGAGGTAGTCACAGCACTGACGTTCAGGATCTACATGTGATTAATTCAGCTCATTTTCACATGTATATTCTAGCTCTCAGTTATGTTAATCATATGCCAGTCTCAGCAGTGTGTCATGGTGGTGTGTGTTTATTATGATAAAATTTTAGAAAACAGCACTGAGGAAAGGACACTGAAGATGATGAAGTTCTGGGCTCCCCAGCTCAAGAAGGACAGGGAACTGCTGGAGAAGGTGCAGCAAAGGGCTACCAAGATGATTAGGGGACTGGAACACCTCTCTTATGAAGAAAAACTGAGGGATTTGGATCTCTTTAGTTTGGAAAAGATGACTGAGGGGGGATCTTATCAACGCTTAAAGCGTGGGTGTCAGGAGGATGGGGCCAGGGTCTTTTCAGTGTCCAGTAACAGGACAAGAGGTGACAGGTACAAACTTGAGCATAGGCAGTTCCACCTAAACATGAGGAGGAACTTCTTTACCTTGAGGGTGGCAGAGCCCTGGAACAGGCTGCCCAGGGAGGTGGTGGAGTCTCCATCGCTGGAGACATTCCAACCCCGCCTGGATGGGTTCCTGTGTAACCTGCTCTAAGGTGGCCCTGCTCTGGCAGGGGGTTGGACTAGATGATCTCCAGAGGTCTCTTCCAACCCTGCCATTCTGTGATTCTGTGAACTCAACATGTCTAACATAGTAATTAACACTGGATCAGCTTTCCTTACGTAATTCATGACAGACACTTGTATCTGTTCTTAAACCTCCAGTAGTGGAAGCTCCTGCATAGTGCTTCCCAAGTGGTCTGTTCCAGAGTTTTCTTAACCTTTTCATTAGGATGTTTGACATGGTTCCTCGTTTGAGTCTTTTTTTCTTCTTTTTTTTTTCTTTCAATTTAAGTCTCCTGTTTTATGTCCAGTATACTGTAGACTTAAAACCAAATTCTACTCCCTTTTTAGCATCAGACTTTTAGTATTTTGAATGTTTGCAGAAATGAGGCATTTACCATCTCTCTGGGCAACCTGTTCCAGTGTTTCCACCACCCTCATCATAAAAAATGTCTTCCTTATATCTAGTCTGAATCTATCTTCTTTTAGTTTTAAACTGTTACCCCTTGTCCTATAGGTTCAGACCCTACTAAAAAGTCTGTCTCTCCATGTTTGATTGTCATTTCCCTGATAAGCCATTACTTTTGTAGATAGAAGAACATCAATTCATCTCATCTTTCTTTTTTCAGTTGTATTTTCTTATGTAGTCATTTGTCCCTATTGTCCTCTGAACTCTTTTCAAGTTTTTATTAAACATGAGAAGTAACTGTGAAGAATTTGAAAAGGAGCATACAGGACTTCATGACTGAGCAATAAAATGGCAGGTGGAAATCAGTGTACATAACTCTAAGTGATGCACACAGGGGAAAAAACAAACCCTTAGTTCACATTCACAATACCTGACTGTGAGCTTGCCATTAGATCTCATGTTAAAGACCTCAGGATGTGATAGAAAACATCAGCTCAATTCTCAGTAGCTATCAATAAAGCAAATCAGAAGTTATAATGGTTTAGGCAAGGATAGACTTCAAAGTAGAAACCATGTTATCATGACCCTTTATTTAAACTGTCTGTTTATATGTTCTGATCCCTTCCATAAGTATATAGCATAATGGAAAATATTTGGAGAAAGTCAGAAAAAATGATCAATAGTTGGGAACGGTTTATAGACAGGACAGATAGACAGACAAAATAATCTGTGTTTGTTCAGATTCATGAGTAAAGGAGGATATGACAAAGGTCTAAAGAAAATGTGGCACGGACAGGGACTGACCATTGTCCTCACCAGTGCAGAACAAAAGGCATCAAATGAAACCAGCAGATTCAAACCAAATTAAAATAATGGTTCTTGCCACAACAAGATAAGATTGTGCCCAAGATGTAGATCTCCTTCCACAAGGAGCATAGTGATGGGAAGTTATTTATGGGTTCAAGATGAGATGGGAAAGAATAGAAGAGAATCACTGAAATCGATTAAATACATACTCACTGCTGAACAGAGGAAGTAATGAGTGACTAATGATTGAGTTTCTGGGGAAAGATGTGTTTGTCGTGGTCTGTATTATGTCTTGCAACTGTCAGAGACGAGCTTACTGAGATCTAAAGCTAGTTGAAGTCACTTATATTCTGCCTTCAGTTTCTTAGGTACTCCAGTTATTTTCTCTATCTGTACCACTATTTTTTTTTTCCTAAAAGAAATGTGAGGACAGAGTATTTTTTTGTGACATCTGTTGATTTACATAAGCTCTGAGAACCTACCTGTGTGTAACCAGCCAGCCTTTTTCATCTGTTTTTTGGGTCCCTAACAGTGAACTAATACCTTCTTAGTTACCTGGGTAGCAGATTTCTGTAAAATGCAAGGTCTAGTCTTACTCTACGTATTGAATCACTGATTATACCGCATTTTTACACCATGTGCAGCTGCCATTGTAGCACTGTTAGGAATGTAAATTATCTTTGATGTTTCACACCAATTTAAAATCTCACTGTAATAATTCTGAGATTATATATTTTTGTTCTCAGTTACTTTGTCCTGAATTTAGGTAGTACAGAAGTACAAATAAAGGGAGAATCAGTGTTTGTATTACAGACAGAAAAAGTAGTTTCCATCTCCTTTAAAATGTTAGAAAACAGAAAGAGAGTGTAAATCTAACAGTTGTGTTTCTTTATGATGACTACTTTACATTAATAAAACTGCACTTCTAAAAGCTGGCCCTCATAATTTAAAAACAAATTTCACTAAGTTCTTTCATATGTCTGAGCTAGATTGTTTGCAGAAGAGCCTGCATTTTTTCATGTCACGATGTATGTTCTACATTCTGCATGTTTTATCAACATTGCTGGATGAATCAGTGAGACAAAAGTATTTTCATTATGGTTTTTCAACGGATCAGTTGAGGTACAGAGAGACCAGCTTTTCTAGCTGACCCTGCTTTAAGCAGGCCTGCTGGACTAAGCAGTCTCAGGAAGTTCTTTCCAACCTTTTTTGTGTGTGTGTATGATTCTGTGATTATAAAGGAAGATCAGGACCTGCATTTTTCTAATCCTAATTTAGGGCTCCAATTTAGGCCATTTTTCTAGATTTAACTAGAAAGCTACTCATAGGAAATAATCTGAAATTTTTGTTTGTTCAGAAGTCCATAGGAAATAAGTGACATTTCAGACAATAACTTTGTTATCCATGCCTTCTACAAAGAATGGTGACAAAAAATCAAAGAAATTGAAACAAGATGGGTTTAGATTGTTTTAAACCTTAAATGCTAATTTTTTATGAAGTCTTTCATGTTAGTAAGAATATATGTACACATTTATTTAATAACAAGTGGAGAGATTTTTGTATCTTTTCTGCATATTTCTCTAAGTTGAGAATTAATGTACTGTTTCAACTTGTTCCTTGTCTTAGAAGAGGAGACTTGTTTCATGACATGGAGTATATGTATTAATTAATTATAACCAATAGTTACGTTCATCTAGAAAGCTTGGAAGACTTTCTAACTTGTGTTGGAATAAATGAAGCAAAATTGTTGTTTTTCTTTCACAGGGTGCAAGAGTACAAAACACAGCCAAGAACTTAGGAGTGAGGGATCGAACGCCACAGTCTGCCCCGAGGTAACTGATTGATTGTGTCCTACACCGTGGTTTTGTTTAGTTTGTGCTAAATTCTGTCCTAGCTGCTCAAAAGCTAACAAAAAACATTGACTGTTTGCCAAGATTTGTTAATCTTAATCACTAATTGTTAAGATTTGGCTTTTAATGTACATAAAATCAATTACGTGCTTAGCCATACAGTGTTACTTAAAGTAATTAGTTGCAGAAATTCAGGCTATGTAGCACTTCAAAATGTGTGCATTTCTCAAAAATGAAACCTACTTCATGTTAATTATGAAAACCCTGGAACAAGTCCTTCATCACTTGTGATGTTTAGTGGTTTTGGGGAAATACTCATAACTAAATCCATAACCCCATTTTAATGAAATACTGTACTGCAGTATCTCAGCAAAATCATGTTCTGGTTGCTTTTAGAGATGATGTAGTCTTTCTTTGCCTCTTTCTGAAATATCCATTAGAATGAAAAATGCGACTGTTCTATATTTATCCAGCTTTTTAATGCTGTGATGGATTGCAAGTACCTGAAATGTTTCTTAACAAGCACAACGCTCATAAATGAAAATAACCAAACAGCAATGTTCTTAATTTTATCTTAAAGCGGTTTTATTAATCCAGCTCTAAATTAAATCTTTTTTTTACCAATTTAAAACATAATGGTTTTTGTTGACTAACAATAACACATTGAATGAGCTAAACAGGTATGTGAAAATACATAACAGACCCAGTGTGGTGTTTAAATTTTAGTAAGGAAACAATGAATTAGTAATACCTGGTAGAGATAACCATATGAACGAACACATACACTATCCATAGTCTCGCAAAAAGCCTGTCTTCTGGATTCTGAGCAGTAATAATCAGGAACATTTTCTTCTTACGCAGTTTGCTCCCCGTTTCTCAGCTGTCCCAGTTTCCCCCACTAGGGAATCAGACTACTGCTTATAATTTGTTTGTAACAAATCATTACACATTTTTCTGTGCGTGTGCTTGGTCTGATTCTAGAAAAGGAGTGTACCTTAAATGTACAAGGTATGAGTAAATATGAGTATAATATGAGTAAATATGAGTAAATGAGGCTCCCCAGCTCAAGAAGGACAAGGAACTGCTGGAGAGGCTGCAGCAAAGGGCTACAAAGATGATTAGGGGACTGGAACGCCTCTCTTATGAAGAAAGGCTGAGGGAACTGTGTCTCTTTAGCCTGGAAAAAAGACCAACTGAGGGGGGACCTAATCAACACTTATAAATACTTAAAGGATGGATGTGGATGTCAGGAGGATGGGGCCAGGCTCTTTTCAGTGGTGCCCAGTGACAGGACAAGAGGTAATGGGCACAAACTTGAACATAGGAAGTTCCACCTAAACATGAGGAGGAACTTCTTTACCTTGAGGGTGGCAGAGCACTGGAACAAGCTGCCCAGGGAGGTCTCCGTCTCTGGAGACATTCAAAACCCGCCTGGACGCGTTCCTGTGTAACCTGCTCTAAGGTGGCCCTGCTCTGGCAGGGGGGTTGGACTAGATGATCTCCAGAGGTCCCTTCCAACCCTGTGATTCTGTGATTCTGTAAATCTGAGTAGCAGCTGCTACTCAGTTGCTGAGTCACAGTATTTGTTGGAGTATATATGCATCTAGCACGCCCCATAAAAGAGATTAAGATCCAGCAAAAGTGCTGATTCTAGGGTAAACCTATCAGCAATGAAGTCATTTCCTTTACTAGCAGATGAGACCAAAATTTGTCTGACCAATTGTCTGTCTTGCATTGTGGGAATCTAAGGCAATAAATCAACATTTTATTACAGTAAAAGCTGTGAGAAGCCTTTTCATATTTTGAATGGTATGGTTTTGGCCTGAAATGGATGACTCCTTCATGACATAGTTCTAGAGACAGCCAAAGAATTGTTGCAAACCAAACTTCTCCAACCTCTAAATGACAGAGCACGTATCCAGATTCAGAGCTTTTGTGATAAAGGAAAAATCTAAGTTCTGAAAAAGAAAAACTGAGCCATGAGATATTTTTTGGCTTTACATCAGTTGAGAAAAAAATACTCTCCAATTGACACTCCCAAGACATATCAATGAAAAGCTGAAGTGAAATTTTGAGATGGCTCCTAGAACATAGAATAGACAGAAGTATTGGACAGGCTTGCCATTCAGCAGCAACAGCAATGTCACAGGAATATCTCATTGACCTCAGTGTTTGGGGCATTTGGTGTATTGTTAGAGATAGGTCACATAAGTCAGAATAGTCATCAACAGGAGTGATACTTCGTTGTATAGGTAAAAGATACTGTGGGTTCTTAATTCTTTGTCTTGCAAAGAATTTTGCCTTGGCTCTGTTTAACATCACTTAACGATGTTCTCAGTTCGCTGCAGTTGCTACTGTTTTCTGTATTTTCTCAGCTGATCTGTTCATGCCATCTCAAATAGTTGTTCCATATATATTGACCCAGAACAGGCTGTTTCTTCTCCATGCTGTCTTCAGCAACTATAGCTCCTTAGGGATTTATGCAACCTTGTTAATTTGCTTCAGAATTCTACATCACTTGCTCTGCACAGACCTTGGTACTTGGGGCTGACCTTTTCTGTGCGTTGTTCCATAGATACTAGATTTTGCTAAAACACCGAGAACTAAACCCACTTAGTGTCATGGTTCAACCCCAGCCAGCAACTAGAACCAAACAGCCTCTTGCTCACCCCTCTTTTTTCCCCCCAAAGGGTAGGGAAAAGAGGGAGAAAAGGAGGGAAAAGGATAAAAAAAACCTTGTGGGTTGAGAGTTGAGATAAAGACAGTTGCACAAGTTGCTCTCACTGCCTGGTGAATTGGTTGCCCAGCCCAACCTAAACAGAGATCGCAGATTCTCCCCCCAGCCCCAGCCAACCGCTTTTTATATACCCAATGTGACGTCTATGGTATGAAATATTCCATTGTCCGTTCTGTTGTTCTGTCTATGCTCCTTCTCAGCTTCTATGGCAAATAGGAAAAAGTCCTTGACTAGTATAAACATCAATTAGCAACAACTGAAACAATCTGCATTATTGACATTCCTTTCATACCAAATCTGAAAACACAGCAAACACTACAAAGAAAATTACCTCTATCTCAGCTGAAATCATGGCACTTAGATGAGATTCTGAATAATTTTATCCATCTTTGCCAGCTTTCAATGTTACTGCTTTATGACAATAGCATAATAAAATAACTCAAATAAGCCCTGTTTATTTTTCTCTGCATACTTCTCTATATAAAGATCAGGCCATATTATTCTCTCGTTCGTATACAAATATGAGATGCATGTGTATGGCTCCTAATGTTGGTGTCTGCACAGTGTGACCTTAAATGATCATGAGTCTGACAGATGACAATGTGGAACAGCCCAATGACCTTCAGAACGCATTATGGTGGAGGTTTGAAAGCAGGTTTGCAGTTGCCGTTTGGCTGGCAGAACTGCTGCTCCTTGTTTTTACCATCCAGAAGCAATACTCTGCTTGCTCATCACTGCCACTGCGATCCAGAGAAAAGTTATTTAGCCTACGGCCATTGTGTGTTGTCAGTGTCCCATGGGTTTTAACTCCAAAGGGAACTGAAATCAGAGAACAGCAGCTGTCCTGCCCTGCTCTTTTGTAGCCACAGGATGTGTCTAGATGTTGAAGAGGCTTTCACGGGGGCAGCCATACATACCATGCCTCGCATAATTTCAGTAGCAGAGTATCATGCCAAGAACACACCAGTCCATTGATCTTGAAATGTTTGGAGAGCCTAGACACATGTACAGATTTTTGTTTTCTGTGTTGATTGCCAGTGTGATTTTGAAATGGATGATTAGTTACAGTGAATCCATATAAATTAATGTGATGTTTGGAAGGCAAAGTTGCAAAATATATTTGGAAAACTCAGATACTCCAAGCATCTTAAATATCCCTAGCCCCCAACCCAGTGGACGATTCACCAGCCCGCCTGTAGCCAGACCTACCAAACCTGCTTTGGTATTTCAATATCAGAGATTCTTATTGTCAAGTATTAATGCACATACTGGGTCATTATCTCTTCACCTTTGGCTTCTGATGCTTGCCATGCCATACTCAGTCTCTTCTCTTAGCTATGCCTTCAATTATATACTTTCCCTGAGGAAAATGTGTAATCTCCAAATGAGATCATGTCTGTTGCTGGTTCTAATTGCTGTGGTTGCAGGGGAGATACTGTATGCTGGACATACAGAACAGAGAGCCTGAGGTCAGAATGATTGCCCCCTTTATTTTTTCAGTATTCCTAACGTTAGGGTAGAGTTTCAAACACTTGCTAGTAACCAAGTCCATGCAAAAGGGTTTAATAGAAATTCAAAAGCCTTTATAAATGGAGTTGCTATTTCAGTCTGCACTGAGGTGGTTATTTGAACTGTATCTTACTGGTCTTGATTTCATACATGTAGCAATGCTGGGGAGAGAGTTTGAAATCTTCGTGCTGGCGTGTCACATATCTGACATCTGTTCTTCGAGCACCATCAGTTTTATAGGGGACTGTGTTAGAGCAAGGTCTGACTCTGCCAAAACAAAACAAAAATGGAGGCAATTGCATTCACCAAGCAGGTTTTCCGATTTAGAAATTCGGAGCAACGATGGGTAATTGCATAGTGGAGACTTAGTAGAGACCTCCAGAACAGGGTCTTCAGTGCAGAAATATGAAAACTTGGCAAAACTGGAATGTGTTTATAAGATTGCTTACAGATGCTTTTTTTTTTAATACCACTTTCAATGTAAACATTCATGCACATGAATAAGATTTTACTGGGTTTATATCAATGTTTTTAAACTGAATTCAGTACCTCCTGTTTTGCAATGCAGGAGGACTTAAATTTAGTTTTTGTTCCTAAAATTTACCCATTTTAATAATGAACAAACTCTCAGAATAACAATTTCTTTTTTTTTTTTTTTGTCATTGTCAGATTATACAAGCTATGCCAGCCACCACCACCAGTTGGAGAAGAATGAGGAGGACTGCTTCAGAAAATAATCCAATAATGGCCTTTAGGATACTGGGACTCTATGACAAAATCTAACTGCACTATAGCAGTTATGTGCCTGGGGCTTTGCTAAATAAAAAAAAAAAAAAACACCAAAACCCCAACCTTTACTCAGGATAAAGAAAGAAATACCCTAAGTATTTTCCATTGGCATTGAAAAATGGCTTCCAAAATGCATTTCCGGAATCTGTACGCTCTGGCCTTACACTAGTAGAACAGGAATCTTCCTTGGGAATTTTACACTGGAATCAGATTACTTTGATGTGTCTTGTTCAGCCACGCAATAGGTATAGCCAGCAGCTTGAAAGCAAATGTCTTGTTCAGAGAGAATGACTTCACTTGTCCACTATACAGAATGTGTTCTTGTGGAAGGAATAAATACCTAGATAAACTAGGCTTGATAATGAGCATGAACTTCTTCCTATAGAGCCCTTTGCACTCTAATCCCTTTTTTCCTGTCACCATCATAATTTCTCGGGACGATGGCGTTACTGTTTCAAGGATGTAATGTAAGTGAGGTTTAAAGATGGAAAACTCATCTCAGAATTGTGTTTAATGGCTGCAGGCAGACTGCTGCTATGAACGTATTAATCAGCTTGTAATCAGTAAACTCAGCCATGTCTTAAGCAGTCTGTTGTCATCCTTCTCTAGAAGGAATACCTATATGGCATCTGAGGTGAAGTTTCACCCTTTTTCAGTTGCCATTATAATGATGAAGAAGAAGGGCGAGTCTGATCTTCATCCATAGTTAGACTGAATTTCAGACTGTCTAATGGATGTTTGATGTTATTGCGCCTCTGCATTTCAGAGTTTTCCAGAGTTGTGTATATTCTTGTATAGGACTACACTAGCAAAAGGCAAGGATGAGGCAGTTTTGCTATATTTAACTGGAAATGTCTGTCGTTTAAGTTGAAGCGCAGTTTGGGGGTTTGATGTTTTCTGCTACCATTTCCCATATTTTGTCAGAATTGTTTTGTATAGCGTTGCAGTTCTTTGGAGTGGTAATTGTTACAGATTTATTCTGAAATTGTACCGAGTATTTAGAGGGCCCAGGGAAAATGTACCTGTGTTTGGCTGTTCTTTTGGCCAAAAGAATTTTCAGATAAAATGCCCCCAAATGAGGTTTCATATGTGAACACATTAAAACAAAAACTATATTCTGAAATAATTCTACTTGTAGCGGTAGCTACACATTCTATTAGAGCAGGACATATACTGTCTGAATAAAATTTATTTTTTTGTACAACAGTGACTTATGCTGTAGCAATCAAACCTCACAACGTAATTGTTGCATATTATCTAATTATTTATGAAATCTTCAACAACTATATTAATCCACAATGAAATGAGAATTCAAAATGGGCTGCACTCTTACAGAGAGTGTCTTTTATATAGGATATCTAGGGGACTTATTACTTTTCTCCAAAGGAGGAATTAGAGCTCCAACCTTTCTCAGTATTCTTAATGTTTTTACACAGACTTTAACTTTGCTAAGAAAATATTTTTATATATCCACAGATATATATGTTTGCGCATATATGGGAGTTTCAGTATGTATATATTTTTATGTAGTCATATCCATTACTGGTCCAACTTTAAATATAGAATGTATGCCTTAAACTGTGACAAAGACATGCAATGATGAACACTTCAGTAACAATTTATCCTTTGTGCTTTGAAGTTTACACTCTTTCATAGTTACTGGAAGCTGTGGGACTATAATCTTTTTGATTAAAAAACAAAACAAAACCAGAAAACAAAGTTTTACTCTCTAGAAACTTACTGGTTTTGTCTAGGATAACCTAATGCTTGTACATCAGAATGAGTCACGATTTCTGTAGTTGCTATTCTAGTCATAATCTCATACTTTTGGATGTGTTTTATTCAGAGGCAATATTGGCTAGGGTAATGCCTGCTCCAGGCAAAGGCGCCCAAATCGTTTCAGTTTCTGCTTGTTCAGACATCGGGAGTACAGAAAAGCCGTAACCTCCTCATGCCAAGGATGGTGCCAGTGTCAGCCCGGGCTGCGAGCTCCCATCTTCCTGTGAGATTTGCCCACGGGAGTTTTGTTTTTTAACTACGAGGCAAGTCAGCTGTCAGCTGCGTGGAGCTGCTAATACTCTATAATATAAAATAACCTGGAGCACATAATCTGTGGCATGCATACACGTTATTGTAACTAGTCATTGCTAATTTTTTTATTGCATCAGAAATGGTAGGAGTGCAAATATGCCAAAATAGTCTCCCTCTATAATACGGTAGCTGTCTAATTCATCTTGTTGTTGAAAGCATGGGGTAGTAGATGTTTGTCAACAGAGGGACAAATAGTTATGAGCCAGTCACTGGACCAAATTGTTTAGCTGTCGTTTCATGGCTTGACCTCTTGGTTTTGTATCTAATTTTTGGTTCTTTATGCTTTTTTTCCCCTCCATGGACAGTTTTCAAAAATTTAGATATCACTATGAGCTTCATTGGTGACCCATGCTGCAAAATAACATATCTATTTAGCCTGGCATCAAAGGGTCTGAGAAATTTAAACCCTAGTCTTCTGGGATTACAGGTAGCACATAAAGATGGGATTTCCAGGGGAAACTGGGCATAAATGACCCACTGACTGTCTATGGAAAGTGGGTGCCTAATGTCTCCATTTCCTTCAAAAGCTGGTGTTCACCTGAAACATTGTGCAGCTTTTCAAACAGCTGTTCTTGTCCCTCTGTTTTCAGAGCACACTGCACGTTCTAACACATATGGCTTCTAATAACATTAGATGGACATTTAAGAAGTCCATTCTTAAACTGTAGATTTACGTATTTTCATTATTAAAGCTCTTTATCTGGTTTGGTGTATGTAGAGGATGTATTTGTTCTTTATGCAAGGTGCACTTGCAGAGTAAAAAAAAAAATCCATTCTCATCACAGTAGGTTCATCCTCTCATAAATTTTTACTTACAGATGACAAGAAGAGATGACCAAGAGTGATGATTTACAAGAACTGTAACACCTATAGCTTGTTAAATCTTTGCTTCTACAGCAACAGATTATGCAGCCTATTTTTACAACAATGTGTTGTACTGGTTTAGGGAAAGCATTCCGTATGTTACTGTACTTTTTCATCCATGACAAGTTTAATTCTTCTGGGAATAAATTCAAGGATCAAGAGACATACATTACCAAATACTGACTCCATGATTCAGTGATAGTCTACGAGGGATGTATCAGAGATCTCACAGCTGGGAAGGGAGGGTTAAGCGCCAAGGAATGGCTAAATTGCCATAGGTTTCATGCTTGGAGAAAAGTTACATTTTGATTCTAAGGTAGAGCTGATGATGTTTGGCCTATCTTTGTAACCATCATCTATGAATAACAGGATGCTAAACAGTCTTTAATCTATGAAATGAGCATTGATTCAGTCTAGTTCCCCAAATTAAATATTTTATAACACTTATTTTCCTCGTAGATTGTAAATGACTACAAACCCATATATATTCCAGTTTCCAAAAGTCAAACATTTTTGTATTTAGGGATCCATTTTAAGGTAAATATTCCTGCTATCAGCTGAACCAGCCAACCAATTTTATGTCCATTGAGATAGTTGCAATCTTCAGTGGCACTTTACATAGCTTTCACTGGGTTTTAGCAAGTGCATCAGTATTTTGTTTGGTTGGTTTTTATTTGTTTGTTTTAATATAACCAATAGTGGTCAGAACTGCTCTTCTACTGGTTTAGAACCAAAACAATTAAACTTAAGTTGACGAGGATTTATTGTAATCATACTTCACTTCATTTGTTAGAAAAAAAAAATGGAAAAAAAATGAAGCAGTTTTATTGATCTGTTTTTACCCAGAGAAATTCACAAGTAAACAACAGTGATTTTTCTGTTTTATTAATTCATTGTCGGATGTAGTGTGTTTGTGTATATATATATATAAAAAAAAATAGACAATTGCCTGAATGTGAGTATACACATCATGGTTAAGCATGATACTCAAAAAAGAAAATTATCTTTCAATTATTTTCATTTAAATTGTGAAATCAGTAACTGTAGCATATATACATATTGTTCATACTCGTTATGTTACAGCTACTTCATAGATATGTCTGCCAGCATTTTACGCATATTTTGCACCATTTTTGTTTAACATTATGAAAAGAAGAGAGTTTCTCAAGCTAATGCATTGCCTTATGTATTTTATCTCTGTACTTGTTGATAAATGCAGGTAGTGCTTTTCTAATTGTACTCCAGCAGTACACTGGCATTGGTAAATGCGATGCACAGTACAGACCTGTCTCAGGATACCTGGATTTTTCAGCATTAGGTTTTGAAGTATAAAAAGATACTGAACTCATATTTTTGTATGCTGACACTTGTGTAGGTTTTTTTTATATATACTGTATATATCAATCAAGTTTTCCTAAAGAAAATGTAGTATTTGGAATGTTTGCCTATTCCTGCTAGAAGACGTGGGTTTGTGTTTTCTTGTTATGTATGCATAAATAAATATACAGCATGCACAGTCATGCAAGTGTTAACACCGGTGAGAAGTTTCAGATTGTCCAGAGGCCAATCAAGTAGGCATTTCTTATGTTCTTCTCCAGAAATAACATCTCCATGCTAGAAATCCTGTATGGCTAGAATGGGACTACTTGAGAAGTAATTTTTGCTTCAGTTTGAAAGTCCAATGGAGTGTTCAAAGTAGCCGGGACATTTCTGCAAGTACTACGATTTGGACTTTCATGGGAATATCCGAAACATCTTTTGTATGTGTGTGTGTCCTGTCTGTACCATGCGCTAGATTTAAAAGACTAAGCAGCCTTATTAACTTTTTAACACCCTGTATATAGTGTACGTATTTGGTTATACTTGTTTTACCCTTTAAAAATGAACTTAATTTCTGCATTGAGTATTGCACACGTTTTTCAAATGAAGAATATATTGTCTTATTAAGCACAAGAGAGCATTACTGCTTTGAAATATTATGTATAAGTACAGCCATACACAGAATCCCTTGGTGAGCTTTTGTTTGAAAACAGTCAAGCTAGTAGCTCTGTGGGTAGTTGAGTTTGTTAGAAGGAACTTTAGGAATTTAATGTTAAATATCCTTGAAACATGGATTTAAATTACTTTCCCCTTTTTTGTAAAGTGCCTGTGTAGCATATATAGCAGTTGCTATGTTATTATGGGTTAAACTAATACTGTGTGTACTTTTAGATCTAGGGTTTATTTTTTTAGTCCACATATTAAAGACTGGAATGGTAACAATGTATTACAAAATGTCAGACAGCAATAAAACCATTCATAATATGGCCACTGCAAATCTCTTTATTTGTAAGCAAGACATAAGTTTGGGGGAGTTTGGCGGGGTCTTTAACCTTTTCAGTATGTCTGCTCTAGGACTTCCGCTGCAGGAGAATAGAAATTAAACTTCCAGAAATGTATGTTTGTAAAAGGAATCTTTTTTTGAGAATCCAGGCCCAGACTAGGTTCATTGCTGACAGTTAAATGATGTTTTTATCACCAAGTGGAAAACTGAAGCCTGCATGAGCAGTCGTCCCTGCCTGTGGGCAGCTGTAGTTTGTGAAGGCTGGGAGAAGGGAGACAGGCATGAAAATACCTTTCTGGCCCCATGGTGCCATTGCTGACCCACAGAGGTCCAAAACATCCACAGTTTCTGGCATCCCCTTGTCTGAAGACTGAAGTATGAAGTGATCATCATCTGTTTACTGCTGTGCATGAGGATAATCTGATGAGCATAACGCAGTGTTGTACTCCCTGTGCTAAAGAAACACCTATAAATGACTGATCCTTTAGAGGGATTGGGAACTTGCTCATAGCTACTGCTGAGTTGCCAGGGATTTGAGGAGTTGCACTGAATGTTTCTTTAATGGGACTGAAAGCTGTTGAAGTATTAGACCTTCCTGAGCAGTTGTCTCTATTTGAAAGAAGTTTTGATTTCTATATGGTTGTGATCAAAATCACAAAGGAACAGTGTGGGCAGGACCAAAAGCAATTACAATGGTTTTGTAAAATCCCTTTTGTTTTCCATGTTCTTCTAGCCGGGAGGAGGGGTGAGGATTAAAGTTTTTCTGGGTAGCTAGACTTCAACAGATAGATATTTACTTTTTTTTAATTTCTTTTTTTTCTATCCTAAGTATTCCTCTCTCTGTAATTTTGTGAAGGAAGGCAGTATGGAATTTTGGATTAGTATTAAGAAGCAGGAGTGACCAGAGGATTTCAAATATGGCCTGCTTTTCTACCATTATATTTTGGCTTCTTTTTTTCAGTGCTTCTCATTTCTGTGGTCTTCACCAGCTGCCACATAGACATCAGAAATAAAGTCCAAAGAATCACAAATTGCTTTCTTGATCAGTGTAGACAACAGGAATAGTACTTTGAAACAACTACTGGGAAAGATATCGGTTATACCATGGTAGCACTTGGGTGTTGTTCAGTAATTTCTCATTTTCATGAGAAAGTACTGCTGTCCTCATGATTTGAAAGTGAAAATGTCTGCAAAGGGACTTGCTACACTTACGTGTCAGAGGTCATATGAGGCACAGTGTGAGTCCGCGATTCAAAACAGATAATATATATTTGCCTCACATCAAAGTATGTGTCAGCTAATCTTTGGAAGTTAAGACAAACACTTCCTATTAAATGTTACTCATAAACTTACTTTTACTATGTATTTGATTGCCTCTTTTTATTTTTATGGCTCATTATGTCTTGCAGAAACAGGATAGATGATGCTTGTACTTTGCTTATACTAATGAAGTGGAATTGCTAACAATTACTTCATTCTTGCTTGTAGAAATATTAATTCTCTGAAACTGCTTTCCCAGATAGTTCTTAATTCTCCCCACCCTCTTTCTGCATACAGTTTCTTCTGTGGAGCTGCCAGGGTCCTGAGGGCACTAACAGTCCCTAATTGCCCCAACCAGCCTCATCCATGCAGCCGCTGGCTGTGGCCCTGGGCTCCAGCCTCATCTCCTGGGTGGACCTTGAAACCTGTGTTAAGGGTAGCTTTGTCTTTAGTCCCATCTTTGCTGTTTCTGGATGTACCCTGCACCTGATTCAATATTTCATTTTGTTTGATGATCCCTGGATGTCAGCAGAGCCTGTTGTCACCCTGGTCCTGCCAGGGGGAGGCCTGGTTTGTCCTCCCTTGGGGAGTGGACCCGGGATTGCTGCTCCCTGAGAGGAACATCCAGTGCTGCTAAAGGTTCTGCCACGTGTAGCATACTACTGGCTTGTGTTGCATTAAAGCAGATAAATGGATTAGCATGCTGTTGTGAGGGAAAATGCCCATTTCTAGTCACAATGCAGAGGGGAGGTCTGTTCCATTGATTTTAATCTTGGGACTAAGGGTAGCATCTAATCATGGAATCACAGAATCTTCAGAGTTGGAAGGAACCTCTAGAGATCATCTAGTCCAACTCCCCTGCCAAAGCAGGATTGCCCAGAGCACATTACTCAGGGCTGCATCCAGGAGGGTCTTGAAAATCTCCAGAGAAGGGGAGTCCGCAACCTCCCTGGGCAGCCTGTTCCAGTGCTCCCCCACCTTCACTGTAAAGAAGTTTTTCCCTGTATTTGAACGGAACTTCCTATGTTGCAACTTGTGCCCATTGCCCCTCCTCCTGTCACTGGGAACCATTGAAAAGAGCCTGGCTCCATCCTCCTTCAACCCACCCTTTAGATACTTGTAAACATTAATAAGGTCTCCCCTCAGCCTTCTCTTCTCCAGGCTAAAGAGTCACAGCTCCTTCAGCCTTTCCTCATAAGGGAGATGCTCTAATCCATCAATCATCTTAGTTGCCCTTCGCTGGACTCGCTCCAGCAGTTCCCTGTCCCTCTTGAACTGGGGAGCCCAAAACTGGACACAGTATTCCAGTTGTCGTCTCACCAGTGCAGAGTAGAGAGGGAGAATGACCTCCCTTGACCTGCTGGCCACACTCTTCCCTGTGCAGCTCAGAATTCCACTGGCCTTTTTGGCAACAAGGGCACATATAGCCCTGTATAGCTATATAGCCCTAATTTGGTGAAAAGATTTGAAAATGCATCTCCAGAACCTGACAGGACCAGGGTGGGGGGAGAGTGGGGAAGATATTGGTTATGGAGAAGGAGTGCAAGACAAGTGCTGACCAGTGTCAACAGACCAATGAAATATCCTGAAGATCTGGCTTCAGTTTTTCCAAGTATTTAGCACAGTCGATATGTTATTAAAAAACTGTGTCCTTTTGAGAAGACTTAATGTAAATTCTTACAATTTTGATTTAACATCACGAGCTTTTTTAAAGTTCTAGGTTTTAGCTAGTCATGTTTTGTTCTTGTTATTTAGATTTCTTTAGCAGGGCAGGAGGGATTTTAACATCCAGAATAAATAATTGGCGTCTTTCCTTGTGAAGCGTAACAGCCTCTAAAAGTAGGAGGAAATTGTACTGGATATATTCTGGGAACATAATCAAATATAAGGAACACCAATAGGTTTTGATTCTGCTTTCATTTAAATGAATAACCAAATTTTCATCGACTACAGAGAATGAATCCATAATACTGGGGCTATTATGCCAGAAACGGACTAGCTTGAATGCTTGTCGACGTGTTTAGGTCACCTAATTAATGAAACTATTCGTGTCTCAAGACAGAAAGCTTGACTGGAAATGGGAAGCAGACCACATATAATCAATGAGGTTTTGTCATCAACAAGCCATACAGTAGGTCTAATCAAACCAGTACAGGGCATGATTGCAAGCAAATGAACATCAGTACTGCATTAACTAAAGTCAGTGCATCATCATGGAAGTTAATGACAAAGTATCACACAGATGATGAGAGAAATAATGCGTGATCCTTAACAGCGCTACTTCCTCATATTGTAATACATTTCAAAATATGTTGAGTGACAGTTGACGCCAAATTTAAGACAAAGTAAAGCTTGATTCAATGTTTCGCAATAATTAGATGCTGTTCTGAAATAGGAAAATACATAAAGCTTTCATCTATTAAGAAGTAGGGTAGGTGTTTGGAATTTTGTCAACACACCCTAGAAAATTGGTAGCTTGGGAAACATAGGGAAATAAGTATAATCATGTACCAATTTTAAAGGACATTTGTGGGCCTGATACAGACAGAACAGACAGTAGGCTTTCATTTCTGGACTAGTTCCCATGACTTTGAGAGAAAGCATTAATATTTGAAACTATAGTGTGGGACTAAACTACGTTATCTGGATACTCATCACACAGCAGTCATGAAAAAAAAGATAATTTCTTTTAATCTTAATCCTTATCTTTAAAGAAACACAAATTCCCTACCTAATCATAGCTTCTATTTTTATTTCTAATGTGAGAAATAATCAGTGTCTCTCTACTGTAACAAAACCGTGTTAAATGTGATTTTAAAGCTTTTTCCTTTTTTTCCTTTTTTTCCTCTTGCATTTAATAAACTCACCTGTTCATGCCAGGTGAGATGCCTTTCAGAGAAACAGTAGAAGTTAAAATTCCAGTCACATAGAAGTTATGGGCCTGTTGTGCTTTCAAAACCTCTCTTGAAGACCACAGTCCGTTTGGAGCTTCCTGCAGGTACACTTGTGCCAGTGGTGAGCAGTCGGGCAAAGAGAGGTCTCTGAGGATGGAGGAGTGACCAGAGTGTTTTCTCTTGAGATTGTGGCAAAAATGCAGTCTGTTTTCATTGGACTTTATAACACAAAATGCAGTTCAGTATAGTGAAAGCAGAATATGAGCCTTACTTATGGTTCCTGATTTCTAGAAAAATAGGCAATAGATATTCTGTACCACTTAGAATAAATGTGGGACAACTGCTTATATATGTTTTAGAATGGTAATAAAGTTTGAATGAAAGGGGAGAAAAAACAGTGGAAATCCCTAGTTTGTCCCTAGGTATCCTTAATATTTAAATTCGCTTTAGGCCACATTAGATCAAAAGAATGAGGACGTATCCCTCATTATAATCTGGATTTCAATAAAATTCAGAACAGGTCAGATTTTCTCTGAAGAAGTAGAAAAACTGATATAAAGTGAGGAACTCATTCTACTGTTCTTCCACTCTCCCAAGTGCTATTTCCCTGTTTCCAAACAGCAATAATCCCTGTGAATGTTCCTTAGAGTGGAATCAATGGGGAGGCCAAAGAATAAACCAGCATGGAAAATTGACTCTGCTCATGTTCGAAGGAAACAAAATCACAAGTGCCAAAGGCTTTTCAAGTGTGCTGAGCCACAACCATTTTCTGGTTTGTTCAGCGTTGGTCTGATGTGTTTCCCTGAGCAGGGCTGTTGGTGCAGTGCAGAAATACGAGCTCTGACAGATTATTTTGAAGTTGTGATACATGGAAGTGATATGTGGAAGGTGAGTGATACGGAAGAGATGTGATTTCTCTTCTTGCGAAATTTGCTGTTTGGATCACATATAGGGCTCTTCAAATATGCTGCTCCAGGAATTAAGACTTCATGTCAACCTGGATCTAAACAGTCAGTCTAATGAAAAATAATCTGCTATCTGCATCTTGAAGTAAAGAGAGAGATGAGGTTCATCTCCCTTGAACTCCTGTTAGTCCAGTGCATCTTGTGTAGCTTCAGCAGGACGGGTAAAGAATTGCTCCTCTTCTAGAGCACGGCCAGGCTACTGCTGTGCAGCCTTGGGACATTCAACTGTTTTCAAGCGGAGGAGAGTATGGTGTTTAGTTTGGACTAAAAACTTTTGATAGCCAGGCAAAATCTCTTAAGATTTTTACTGTACCTTAGTCTCGTGTGTGTTAGATGTTATAAATGTATATGCTTTAGATCAGGCCTGCTTTGTTTCCAGATCCTGGAGGGACTTAGATGAGAGCTAGGCTCCAACCCCCATTTGTCTTTCAGCCCTAGGCGTACCCAGAGCAGAGTAGCAGTCACTCAAGGGATTTTTTTCACCCAGAAGGGAGCCATCTGGAGAGTTTAGGCAGACTCAGAAGCCATTTTGAGTAACATCTTTGGACTTAAGGATTGATAACCTGGTATAGGTACTGAAGGTTTAGATATCAAAAAGTAAAATCAGAAATTATGTCATAATTTTCAAAATTTATTCGGGGCTGGGTTATCAGAAAATAATTTTTTTTTTTTTCAACTGGCATTAAGATATGGATCAAAGGAATTAATCCAGCTTTGGACTTGGATTCTGAAATGCAACCTGGCTTCTATTCATTTAGTCACTGGTGTCAACAAATGCTACGTGTCCGGGTGTATCAATTGCTTCTGAGAACAGAACTAATGCTCCTTTCCATTAGCCAGATCTGATAATTTTACAGTGAACACCTAAATTCTTCTGATTTATGGCAAGAAAAGTCCTAAATTCCTTTTATGAAACATTTGTATTTGAATACCTAATCATGAAGACAACCACTTGTTAAGCTTTTTGAAGCCTAGTCCAAATTATTTCCATGGCAGTCAGGCGTCAAAATGCTTTTGAAAATCCCACCAGGCTGTCTGCACCACTTGTAAAGAGGTAGCTTTAAAAGTCTCATCTAGATGCATATAAAATGTAAGATGAAGGAGGTAATATTCATGCTGTCATAAACTTCCTTCAGAACAGAAGTGAAGTACCAATTCTTATAAACAAACTTGATATTTCATTTATGATTTTCCAGTCATAAGAGCACGGCACATTTTTTTCATATTCACATAAAGTTCCAGTATTTAATATTGTCAAAGCAACAGCCTTTCACTTGTAGCTCAATTCACCATGTATTTGTCTAATTTGTCTTGAGTCACTGCTTTAGAGACCTTTCCCCGTAACTGCCAGTCCCAGTGTATGGCAAGTTATATTTAAATCCTTACTGGCAAAATGATCAGTTATTCAGAGATTCTGGCTCATATTCAGACCTTCCTCTTCTCTAACCTCCTTTCCAAATGTCCTTGAATATATAAATGTCTCAGCTAACCATCTAATGACAGGCTCTCTGGCTGGCTCCCACCCACTGCGAACCTTATTACTCATGTTGTATTTGTACCACCACAGCTTCTCAGCTATCTCAACTATCCAAAGATTTTTTAAAATTGTGCATAATCTGGAAGATCAGAACTCAAGTAAGTCCGTGTTTCTGTCGAAACAGCGGGGATAGAACTAATCCCAAACAAGTATTCCCTGAGGATAATGAAAGGCACCATAATAATCTTCAAGGATTGTTATATAGTCATCATATTCATGGTGTAATTATGTTTTGATGCTCTTAATACCAACCAACCTTTAAAGTCATGATACTTGCACCAGTAAAATTCCATAGTCAACTGCCTGCCTGCCTTCCTGGCTGCCTGCTTCGGGGTATCCCCCAAACTATGCAAGTCTCTATCATTATGTAGTAAATTATTTAACCTCTTTGGAAACACAAAGTAGAAATTGCCCTGCATATTTCTCTAGCAGGAGTTTTCTTAGAACACAAATGTCAGATCAGAGCTCACACACAACCTTGAGAGTGAAGCGGTATATCCAGGTCATCCTTCTTCAGCAGTTAGGGAGTCCAGCCCACCTGTGCTTACTGATTTTATTAGCAGTAAAGCAATATATATAGTTACATGAAGGTGAGAGAGGAAAATCCGTATCCTCTGGACTTTCTGGAGAATTGATAACTTTTCAGAAGCACCAACTGAGAGAGGGGGTGCACTGCTAAGTCATTCAGTTGTTCTGGCATAAGCTTCCAGGAACAGCTGAACCTTAATTATTTCACCACATAACTATAGATTATTCCTATAATAAGGGCTTATATAGGCCAGACGTGCCATGTCAGGCCCTTGTCAATACTTTTCAGGATAACTGTTAGGGTGGTATTTATTCTGAAGCTATCAGAATAGAAGCTATGCAATTTGCCGAGTCTGTAATTCTGCTGGTGATAATGAGCTCTGCTTTGCCCTCCATGCTCTAACAAATGGGTCGTTTGCAACAAAATATGTTCAGCAATATTTCTGTATTCTGTCTACACAGTGAGCAAGACAAGTGAAGTTTCACATCAGTGTATTAATTATTTAGCGTATCCTCATTCTTTAAGCATACAGAATCTTTTTTTCTCAAGTGCCTCCAAATTACCTAACTCAGTGAGGAAGAAGAGAGCAGCTGAGGAGGAGGGGGAAATAAATAAGCTGGTACAATGAGTAAGCTCATTACATAGAGGCTATGCTCAAAACCCAGTAACATTAATGGCAAACCCTCTTTTGGCCTCAGGTGGCTTTGAAGGGACCTTCATTTGAAGGAGATGATGAGAGAATGCTCTCTCACTCCTACAGATGAAACTAAAAGAATGATCAGCATGGCAGTACAAAACATTTCGAAGTTGAGTTCTCACATTACGTGGGGGTTGGAAGCTGGGTGAGTACACAGGAAATTGTATATTCAGGAAAAATACAGACTCTAATCAACAATGTAGAGGAGGAAAAAAAACTATGGAAGAATTAGAGTAATGTATTCATCCTTCAGCTATATGTAGATTTGAATAGGTTTTGGATTGCATTCAGGGTGATTTTTTTTGGTCATAAACTTTGCTCAGATAATGACATAATTTTGTAGTTTTATTTTGACTTGGGCTGAGTAAGTTGTATAAATTGTAATTTTGTAATTCTGCGAAGAAGGATATGGAGGCTTTAGCCATTGATATTACTCAGAAGCTATATTAAACATACATAGTTGATTGACATAGTGTTGTTAATGCCTACAATCATAAGAAAATAAAATGTGTTTCAGACTTTCTGCCATTTTTTGTTGGTGGCAAGTATTTTGAATTGCCCTTGAGGATGCTTAATGCACAGAAGCGTCTCGCAGGCTCAGGTGGCCAAACTGACAGTGGTTTAAATTTAGATTTGACTGAGCCTTAAAATGCTTGATCACTTTAATTTTGGGGGAAAACTTGTCTCTAGGATGTGTACCTGGAACCAAGCATTCTTTCTACTTTTTAGTTATTTAGGGTTCTTTAGATGCACACACTGTGTATAAAACTTGTGAAACAGGAAAAAAGTTTCGTACTGAAAGCGAAAGAAAGATTACTCAGGATAGGAATAGTAAAAGGACTATATTGCCAGTATGCATTTGCTTTTATGCCACTGCAGAATAATTACTGGGAAATGCATTAATGCATTCGTTACCTCCTAATTTCCAATTTTTAAAAAAATATCCAGAGACTATAAATTTGATGTTCTTAGGACTGTTTAACTTCATTCTTCCTGAAATTTCCTTGACATGTCTCTTTGGTATCCAAAGAAAAAACAGTTTGGCAATTAATTTTGAACAGTTCTTCAGCACTGGCAATGAGAAAAGTGAGGTAGAAGCCATATGTCTGAGGAAACAATATATTTGTAAAACATAAAACCATCCAAGCGCTCTCCCCAACACTTAGGTAGAAAATTGTGTATGGATTGCCATAAGCAAAAGCAAATGAAGCACCTTAGAAATGTGAAGAATAGGGAGCTTCTGGGTACTGAATGAAACTTTAATTACAGGAAGAGGGTATGTCTGCTTTGCTGATATGTTTTCTTTTCTTTTTTTTTCCCCACTGGAATTGATGCAGTACCAAATAGCTTTATCTCCTATGGTAAAAACAAAACAAAACCAAACTTTTTTTTTTTTTCCTGTGATAAAGAAGATATTAAGAATCTCCTTAGGAGAGAAGAACTATTGACTACTGAAATATTTGAATTATTAAATACCTGGAACTGAAAATACTGAAATTGTATGTAGTACTAGTATTGATCATTTGGAGTGAATTCCTTTATTTTTAGTGGACCATTTAAAATATCAAGGGTCACGCCTCCTAGGAAAAATATTAAAGATGCTTTTTCATTGTTGCACAGTATTTTCAAAAGTCTCAGATGCATCTGCTCCTACAGTTTCTATGCTCTGAAGGATGTTTCAGGGCTAAAACTTCAAGCTTAAATTAAAGCAAACACGAGGATAAAAATCTACTACTTCTTTCAGTGCTTGCAAAAGAAAGTTATTCCAATGGAAGCAGCTGAGCTGTCATGTCTCCTTAGCCCTTGAGGAGTTTGGAGGGAACCACATTCAAGTAAGTGGCACTAGCTTAAATTTATTGCTACCTATCTCAGAAACATCTCAGAACTGGCGTTTTATACGCTGTGAAAAGGATGAAAAATCATTGTGATTTGTCAGTTGAGAAGACCTGTTAAGCATTACATAAAGCTGTAAGATGGAAAGTGCATCAATTGTTCCATTTTTTTCAGACTACATTTGGGGGCGTCTTTGAGAGCTGAACATCGGTTAATGAAAATTAAATCTTTGTTCTTTGCAGTAAACACAGCTATGTACGTCTGAATTAGATTGGTGTTATTGTCTTTGGAAAGGAAAAAGAAAAAAGTGCATTTGGAGCCTCAATAGACCAGAAGTTCCAGAGGCATAAACACCATCCTCTTATGGATCTGCCTTTTGTTCTGTTTGCAATATAAATGTTAGCAAAGATGTTTCCCTTTGGCTGCATTGAAACAGTGGAGAAAGGGTAGTTTGCGTACAAGGGTACTAGGTGTGTTTGGCTCTGACTGACTCACTAATGCCTCAAATAACTTCAATTTTATTCCACCTTTTTGAAATACCAGTGATGGTACTTATCCAGAATGTCAAGTTGTTTCTTTCAGACGGAAGTATGAAACAGAACTGAATCTGGATTTCAGCATGGTCCAAAGCTCTTACTGGGTGCAGAAGTACTACACGAGGTTTTGCATGTCTAAATCGAGCACTGGATCAAAAGCTACTTAAGCCTTGAGTAAAGAACGATAAGATTTAGGCCCCTGAATGCTGAAGTTATTTTTGAAAACAGGACATATCAGCTGAGACAGTGAGTCTCTGCAGTGCTGTGTTTTAAGGAGTACAGAATATTTTACGATAAGCCTTCATGTTTAGGCCTGTGGCAAAAAACCTTCTGAGGAAAGGCTTTATGCAGCATGATGGCTACAAATATCAAAGCAAACTACAACTATTTCTACAAGATTTTTCTGGTAAAACAAGGCACTCTCAATATCACGTCTTGCATCTCTGTTCTGCTATGTATAATGTAAAAAAACATTTTGAAAGCTCTTACTTTAAAGTCTTTTTTGCCAGACAGGTGGTAGAATTTCCTTAGAAATTACAAAATACTCTAGTATTTTGTAAGATCTGTGACACTGAGAAGACAGAGAAGATTCATATTTTGTACTTAAGCAAAAGCTGCTTGGAAATTTTCTTTTCTAAAAAAAGATGCATAGCAGTAGAAAAAATAATGCTTATGCAGTTTTATTATGGGTGATAATCTTTTCTGAAGCAACCCAATAGACTCCAGAAGTCTTACGTGACAGCTGCACATGTTCATTATGACCAGATTTTCAGTAGTACTGAAAACCGTATTTTCCACAGATTTCACCAAGGTCCTGGTGTGTTTACTGAGGCTGAAAGTTCCATCTTGGTGAAACACTGAACATGAGAAAATAAGGCTTATCAGCTCATTAAGAGACTTCAAAATTCAACTGGTACAGGAAGAAACTTTTTGTAGTTAAATGTAATTAAACCATTTTAAAAATACAGAAGTGCAATAGAAGAACAAATCCAAATAATGAAGCCTGCTATCAAGCCATCACAGAAACTCATCCTCTCCTCCAAAATAAGATTTTTCTAGAACAAACCTCAATAAGCAGTTATTGCATTGATTTCTATAAAGGACAGCTCTATAGAGAACAGTGTATCATGTAAAAAATCAGCCTTAACTTTTTTTTTTTAATATATTGCCAAACTTACTTCCACTCCTATAAACCTTTCACGAAGCTAATTGCTGCCTTGTATGTTTGAGGTCAACAGTCGAACAGAATAAAACTAGGATGAATGTTGACTCTGATAAACTTAAAAACAATGAAAACACTTTTAGAAAGTGTTTTGCTTTGTTTTGGATATTGTTTTTTGTTTTTAAATACCTCAGCATTTTCAAACTTTACCTGACTTTATAAGATAGTAAGGTGAAGAGAGTCTTCAAATAAGGCTTTGAAAATCTATATTTTAAGTTCCATACCTTAAGGCTTTGATGCAAGTCGTATCTTCCAAGGAATGATCCCACCCCAGCCAGACCATCCATCCTCATAACAGCTGAAAAACTAGAATACCGGTTTCCTAAGAAGCTGGTATGTGCAGTAATACAGAATATTGTGCATTCCCAGAAATAAGAAAGAATGGGCATTCTTCATATCTTTACTTTTCCAGGAATGAGTGGAGAAAAGGAGAAGACTTCAGCTCCAGACACACCAAACATCAGGTCCAGAATTGTGAAGTTCAGATTGTTCAAGCAGCGAGCACTGGAGACCATCCTGGAGTAAATCCAGTCAGAATCACTGAAGGTATGGGCCTGCCATAGCGCAGCATGGCCACAGAGGCAATGACTACCAGAGAAGCTCTGTAAAGAATGTAAGGGCAAGAGGTGAGGGATGTTGGAACAAGTCTAACAATGCTTCTGGGAGGTTATTAGTTTTCTCTCGTTTCAGTGATGGCAAATGCAAAGTCCTTTACCTGGAGCAACAGTACAGGCTGTGGTAACTAATTGGGTGGGTGACAACTCTGCAGCCAAGGGCCTGGGGGGCTGTAGTGATGAAGCTGGTAATGAGTCAGCAGTTGCAATGAAAGCCAACCACATACAGGGCTGTATTGGAGTGTAACTAGCAGATCAAGCAAAGTAAGTAATTGCACCTATTTGGCACTCAGGAGACTACAGCTGGAATACTCTGTCCAGTTTCAAACCCTCATCGCACTACAAAAGATGTCTGCAAACCATAGAGTGTGCAGAAGAGGGAAGACAGTGTTGGAGCACATGTCACACAAGGTGAGGCTGAAGAATCTGGGCTTGCTCAGCCAGGAGAAAAGGGGGTTGAATAAATAAAGACAGATTCTTCTGAGAATTGCAGAGCTGAAGCACAAGCTGTGGTGTTCACAAGAGACAATAAGGGAAATGCAGCATGATCAGTGTTGAGGGAAAGAACATTCATCATCTTAAGCATTGGCACAGTTTGCCCCAGACAGACTGTGAAATCTATGCTCATCCTTGGAGATTTTAAACACTGAGATGGAAAACGCCCTAAGCAATCTGATCTAACTTTGAAGTTAGTATGGCTTTCATGTCCCCTCTGACCTAAATTTCTCTGGATGCTAAATTAATTGCCACTAGATGAAGGCTTCAGCCACCAGCATGATCCTTCCAGACACACTGACCCCAGTCTGGTTACTAGCTAATCAGTAGAAGCTGATTAGACTCCACAGGCTTCCTGAAAGTGCTAGATGTGGTGAGACACATTCTCAAATACGGCTGGCTGCCTCTGAAAATTCTGGACAGGCTTCATGGTCCCACCAGGAGTGTTGAACCATGTGTCTTCACCAAGTGGCATTGATCTTCTACGCTGAACCTTCCTAACCAGGGAGCCCGGTTAGAATGGTGTCAAACAGTCCAGTGGTCAAAGACCTGAGCTGTTGATGGAAATATCTCCTCTATGTGCAGCCCATTTTCAAACTCTAGTTCTTGCAGATACTTTACACATAGTAATTGCTCATGTTATGCAGTGCTGGAGGCTAGGGAAACCCAGAAACACTTCAGATGACATAGACTCTTGAGCAGGAGGAGCAAGAGGGGCAACAGCAGGCAGCAATTACTGGTGAACCGAAGTTGGTAGCTGTGGATACCTCAGGTTGTGTCTACCGCGTGATGTTTCACCAGGTGTCACACGAGAGGCCTCTGTGCAGGTGTGAAGAGATGCAAGAGGTATGCCAAGCTGCGTTGCAGTAACTCAGCAGTGTGGATGACATCAGTGTGCTTAGGAAAGCACTAGTCTTGAACTTGACTTTAACATAAGTAGTTGGCCTCTTCACCTTTTATCAATCTCGGAGATAATAGTCACATATTTGGGGTTCTTTACATGCCAAGAACATGATTACATATCACTTACCCAGTTATTACTATTGACTTCAACTGTGTGGTGAATGTGTCAGTAATTTCATTACACTGTAAAATGAAAGGCAAAGAAAGACAAAGATTGAATGCTTCATCACTTTGGATAAAACTATTTAATGACAAAATACAGTAGAAAGGTGAACATTATTTTGAAACTAGTAAAACATTTTCAGTCCTTCTCAAATAGGCCTGGACACCTGCATGGGAGTTAAGAGATTTCATTTTCTGTAGTAAAGGGACTTAGAAAAAGCATAACAAAGAGCAAAAGTAGAAGGAACAGGAAAACCCATACTGCTAACTACAGTCAAGTGCCATCAAATAATTGCCTACAGTAGTTACTTGAACCATGAATATAACATGACTTTTTTGACTAAGTCAGAACTTCTTTACTATAACAAAAAGTTTGAATCCAAGAATGTATGAAGAAAAGGGTTGTAACTCATCTGCAAAGTTTTAGGGCCTGGATGTGAGATGGAGAACAAAATCGTAAAATAGAGCTTTAAAAGAAGATAAGGTATGCATATAAACATTAAAAGGACAAATATTTGAATATTTAGTTTTCTTTGCTGCCAATGAAAATAGTTAATGGGCTTCCTCAGGAAAATGCAGAGATGGAAATCTGGCTAAAATATAGCCTCCCTATGAGGACTGGAAGACACTGATTCCTCCCTTTTTGGAACGGTCTTGGATACCTATTGAAAAGTTAATAACAGAATACAGAGATAGTGATGATAAAGAGTACATGCTTTCATCCATACAGTACAGCACCCAGTGACAGCACAATGATTCAATGAGATTTAGAGAGGCAAGAATAATTAGAGAGAGAAAAAACAAAGAATAAACGTGCTTTCCTAGAATGAAACAGCATTGTTTTCTTAGGTGTCTGAATATTCTATAGAAAACTGTAATTCTAAAAAAAGTGTTGGTATACTCTAGTTACACTTTTTCTGCTAAACCTTTTTTAACGCATTTCTTTTTTATTCACCAGAAAACAACCTTTTTCCTTTCCCTTTCTTTTCTTTTTTTTTTTAAACTACAACTTATTTTCACGTATACTGAATGCTGCTGCAAAGAGGATGGGGATTTTTTCCCCTCCATACCTTTTGTCTGAAAGATCTCAAAGAGCAGAGGAAAAACAACGGTAAATTAGGAAATAATTTCTATTAGAATGTGAAGAATTGGAATAGGAACTATGTGCAATCTCTCACAATGCAGGTCTTAAGGAATATATTTGACAAATGTGTTTCACAAGTGATACAGATGTGGCTGATTTTGCCTTTGGACCAAAGAATGGCATGAAGGACTTCTCAAAAACCTTTCTAAACCTAATTTTCAATGTTTTTATGACATTATAGTATGAACCTGAGCTTGTCCTGACCCAGAGGCTGACAATGAAAGGCAGTCAATGTTCATTTTTTATCATTCGTGGTTTTGCACATCTGCTGGCATCACCAGAAAAAAACCCTCTTTGAATGTTCAAAGTCACATTTTGCAACTGATAGTATCTGGTAATTTGGAACAAACATAAAACTACTTCAAGAGCAACCGTTACCATAAAATTTCTGGCTTAGACTTGAGTGAAGTTATTTTGTTTTATTTTGTGTTAATGTAAAGTTATGCAAAATAGAAGTTATGCATGAAGATACCCACTTGCAGCTGCTATAAATAAGAATGGCATTATTGAAATCAATTAAACCATTTCTGCCTGCTCCAAAAAGTTACCTGATCATAAGCATTTTGCTACACAACTGTGTGTGCATTACAGAAGTAAAAAATAGTCTGCCACTGCTTTTGCTATCTTTCCTAACAGGATTTTGAATAAATTGGGTAGTATGTAAGATCTAAATGTAGAAAACTGTAGGTTAGAACTAAAGTATAGGGGGTCTATCTCTGCAAAAGCTGGAATTGGAATCACAGGGAAGTGGAAAGGGTATTCTGCACTCTGCAGCAAACATAAGTAATAGTTGACCTAGCCTGTGGTATATGGAGACTCTTCAAATGAACTGCACACACATATGTATATATATACAAGCATACATATGTGTATGTATATATATATACACATGTCTGTGTACGTACATATGCACATATTTAAATCTGTTCTGTTCTTTTGCGTTTGCTCTGGCTTTTTTTCTTTTCCATTTGTCCTGTCTGCCTCTGTGGACCGGTCTGATCTTTCCCAAGAAGCAGATCACTCAGCTCATGTTGACTCTGTGCTCATGAAGTTATTAAGATTTGTAAAGTTAAGTGTATGTATAAATACTTTCAGAAACAAGGTCTCAGCTGTCTCTAGGCATCTAAATTTAAACATCTGGATATTGCTTCTATTTGTTCTTATAGTTTCTCTGACTTCTATTACAACAAGGCCAACTTAATTGCCTATGTGCTCCTACTGACCCTGGCTCCCTTATTAGATACTGGGAATATTTGCACAGTACACTTTCCAGTCTTTGCGGATTTTCACTGAATTGTGGTAAGCAATTTCTATCTGTGTGCCTTACTGCTTTGACTTGCCCTCTTTGTCTAGGGTTTTCTAACCATGCTGAATTCTGCAGTGAATCTTTTTCTGACCAAGAACAATTACTCCATTTGTCATTGCAAGTTTTAATTACTAAGTTTTTCTTCTCGTTTGCATATGTGTTTTGGCTTTTATTATGTTCTATGATGTGGAGGGTTTTTTCCTAAGTATTACTTCTCTCTGGATGCAGCATTTGTTTGGCTTTACTATATAACAAACCTACCAACCCAAAATCTAATTGACACTAAAAGCATTAGTTCTGTTGAAATATGTCATATATGTACATATAATATGTTTTCCTTGCATAGAGAGCACTTATCTCAAAAGATTTTAAAGCTTTTAAAACTAACCTATATATACATTAAAAGAAATGCATAAATGCCCAATGAAGTTCAGGAATATAAGTAGCTACACATTTTGTCCATATTATCTGTTGAATAATTTCACAAACGAGACACTGGAACTATTTCATAGATATTATGCTAGTAGTTTTGATCCCACTTGACTGAAAAAATCTTTTTTTTTTTAATTTGTCTTCTGATTCACCCTCACGGTTATGATAATTTATGAATAATCTTCCACCAACTTTCATATGTTAGTCCTTGTTTTGTTCATAAGGTTATGCAGTATTCCCTGGCATAGTCCTCAAATTCCTACCATAATATCAATCACATATTTTTAAACCTTCCTCAACAGTGTTTATGCAATCTGTTGAGCTCTGTGTCTTATAGATGGACTGCAGTTCCATTATAAATTTACTGGTTCCTTGTTGTTACCTGACTCCTGTAGTCAGGTAACAGATTTCACACTTGTGGATCTGCTTCCTAAAGAAATTATAATCTTTCCTTAGAAAAAAACCAAACAGCTCTTGCCCACAAGAAATCCCTGTGCTTTTAAAGACCAGTTTTCAGTTGGAGAAAAAATTGCCAAGTACGCAAGGACCAGAAAGCAGCAAATGTTTTCCCCCCCAGCAATTACGGGGTCATCTTCAACTAGACCAGGCTGCTCAAAGCCCCATCCAACGTGGCCTTGAACACTTCCAGGGACAGGGCACCTACCATCTCTCTGCGCAATCTGTTTCAGTGTTTCACCACCCTCATTGTAAAAAAATTTCTTCCTTGTATCAAGTTTGAATTCACCCTCTTTTAGTTTAGAAACGATACTCCGTGTTCTATTGCAACAGGCCCTACTATGAAGGCTGTTCCTACCTTTCTTATAATAAGCCCCCTTTAAGTACTAGAAGGACACAAGAGCCTTCTCTTCTTCAGGCTGAATAACCCAAACTGTCTCAGCCTTTCCTTATAGGAGAGGTGTTCCAAATTTAAAAGGTCCAGAGATTAATTTAGAAAATTTTCTGAAGTGGGCTGGAGAATTTGGGTCATTATAGGAGTAGACAGGGGAACTGAGGATTTGGGGAAAGGATGGTCTCTTACTTCCTCCTTCTCCCTTGGTTTTTAATTTCTGGAATTGATTTTCACATACAGAGAGCGGACTTGGGGGGTTCTTGCTCAGTACATGATTCTTCAATGCAGGGCAAATTCAAGCCCTTTAGAGAGTTCTGTGTACCAAATAGACACTATTCACTTATGTGATTAAAAGGGAGATCCCAGTAAATCTTTGGAATAAATTCTGCAACACTTACTCATCTCATAAAGCACCTTTGTCCACAAGTATTCTTTATATTGTGTGTAAGTGGAAAGTGTTACTGTATATGTTAATGGTAGTTATATTACCTGGATAAAACCCTTCTGAAGAAGGAAGTCGAATTTGATCAGGATCTGGAATACACTCTTTACCTCACAAATAATTTCTGCAGCAATCCTGTGTCTTCTAGCCCATTCAGTGTTAAATCACACCAGATTAATTGTCAAGTTGCAAATCACTAATTCAATTTACTGTATTTTGGAAGAGCATCCAAACTTGGTGTAGGCTGACCTAAATCAGTTTGTATGAGCTGAGAGATCACAGAACAATAAGAACTACTGTTCATTTCACCCATCATTATAAAAAAGGGGGGGTGGAGAGGGTGAATACAATGGCCATATTATACTAAGGAGAGCCATAAGGACTTGCTAATCACATTAAATAATAAATTTGAAATATGCATAATAGCATGTAAATAGCTCAAGGTTTCCAAATAAAGTGCTTATTTGGAGCAGAAAACTATGATAAATTGTTGGTACAGCTGTTTACTGTGGGGCTGAAAGTTCACGCTGATTGCCAGCTGGAGGAGAGAGAAGGGGAAGATATAGGGCAGAGAGTAATTCTTATCCAGTGATAATTACACCTGTGAAAGCCAAACACTTTCCTACCTACTGGCTAGTTTCTACTACACTCTGTGGAGTGAGCATATAAATGTCCTCATGCATAGACAAAAAGGGTTATCTTTAACGGTACTGCCTGAAAACTCTTGGATTTTTAGGCTTAAGGGTTTTTGCATATTTCTATTGCAAGTATTAATGTATGTCTCCATTGCAGAACTGGGTAACACAAAGCTAATCCAAGCAAACTGAACATCTGTATCTTTGCCAAGTCTACATAGTTCTTTCCAGGTTCATTCTTATATGAAGGACTAGAACTTTGGAGTGCGTGGAACGACCACAAACCTCTTTGTAATTTATTAAACTGTACCATTCTACATTTTTTGTCTTAGGAGAAATGTGTATACCAAATATCTTTACTACCCCCAGCACATTTTATCTTATTGGAAGATTTCTAATAAACCCACCTGGTAGAAATTCTGAACTCAAAAAAGAAATGCCTTTTTCAGCTGCTGGTGGAAAGTAACTCATTTATATGGAAAAGCTCTTCTTTCACCTGATAATTTAAAGATTTGATGCCTGACAGTCTTGTGGCCTATTCTAATACAGAACAGCAAAATTGTTCTTTCTAGAGTCCTGACCTAAGAAATATGAAATTTCATACAACTGAAAAACTCTTACCCAGGAGTGAAGTTCAGGGAAACATAAGATGACTGCCGATAGAAAATACATTACTGCAGAAATGTCTGTATAACAAGTAACAATTGTTTTTTTCACCTGGATTCCACTTTTGAAAGGTTTTGCAAATGTTTTGAATGTGATTCTGCTGTGGCTGTCACCTTGCCAAAGTGTTGGGTAGCATTTAAAGAATCTTTTGGGTGGTACGTTAATATCAGACTGCAAATTATAATCAGTTGCTTTAGGAAAACTTAATTGAAGAGAATGTATATGAAACCTATTTGACTCCTCATCTGCCACTAGAATATTTTTTATCTATATGGCCCAATTTCTCATTCTTATGTTACCGAAAGTGACATTACCTTTGTCATTAGGATAGATCAACCACTGCAATTTACATCTTCCCAAACCCCAGTTCCAGTCCATTTCTTAAAAGCACACTACCTCTGCTTGCAGCATGCATTTTGCACACGTCTTATATCTGATTTTGTTGTAATCACTCATTTCCTAATGTTCCTTCAGCTCATATCTTTTTTGCTCTGCTTAGCATGCTCTTTGGACTATATCCAAAATGGTCTCTGATCTTATTATTCAATAGACCATACGAGAAAACACATCTGATCTTATCCCACAGCTCATCACCACCATTGTAGTCCACATAAATTTTCTTAGTCATGTTAGAATTTTTATTTCACTTACTCTACAAATCTAATGGAAATTCTGTAGGATTTAGGAATTAATCCTTTTACAGGTCACTTTAATGTCCATGCAAATCTACCAGCATCACTTTTCTTGCTGTAAGGTATCGGTATTAGTTTTCTGTTAATACATAGTGGCAAATCTTATTCTCTGCAATTGTTGAGTACTAAGAAAACAGCCTTATTTTTGTGTCTCCAAGCTCCAAATCAGTTAGGAGATTATCACTTGCCCATTGGTAACTTTATCGTCCAGTCCAAGCTGGACTCAAGGCTATGTGTGTCCTCACGTTCTTAATGCTGTGTAGTTGTAGGGTGTGCTGATCTGAAGCCTGTAAAATGAAACGAATGACGTTGCTTGTAAAATTAAAGGATGTGTTTTGGGGCCCGAGCAGTTCCTCTATCCCATGCTCTTGTGTCACTTCATTTTGAAATGATACTGTGATTCCTTCCTTGCACCCCCTCTGAACTTTGTTGGCCGTACAGCTTTCTCTAGTGCTCTGTGGGGCTCTTAACTCCATTACCACACTCTCTGCCACTTTATCCTTTGCCTCAGAGTCTGAGGGCAGAATTCCATATAAAGAACATAATGTCCTAATCCAGTAATTTTGATGTATATAAGCTTCTCTTTCAACAGCCTTGTAATTATATTATATTCTCATAAAATAAACTACAATTACAGTCAATTTCCTGATTTAGCTATTACCCAGACCAATTGCATTATATTTGTCTTTAAACATATTGTATACATTTGCATTTCTGATATGTTGTTTTTCAAGCTTCTGGAATGTGAACTGAAACTAAATTACACTCTGTTCTGTACTTGTAAGGAAAATGTCTTCTTGGAGTATTTCCACTTCCTTCCTTTGTCCATGCAATGCTTTCTGTGAACATTAAAACTGCTTTAAAAATACTTTAAGATACATTTACAATGTTTTAAAAATAATTCTCAGGTGGCAGTTTCTCTCCTGCTCTCCTTGGATAATATCCTCATGGGAGGAAGGAGTGAATTCAACCTCTTTCAGAAAACAGAACCAGATAACTTTGTAATATTATGGGTTTTTTTTAATTTATTGAATGAAAATTTGAAGAGAATGCCTATATGCTAGCAAGCTTTTGACTGGAATGTACTGATTTAAGGTGCTGGTTATAGTGGAATGGGAACTCATATTTGAAACATCAGTTTATTCACATTATGAGAAACACTAACAAACTAGTATGTTAATATTTCTTATTGCTAACCTTCTTTTAAACTAAGAAGCAAATTTTATTTCTCGAAGAGTTCATTTTGTCATGAAAAGACTTATAACCTGTACTGGTGTATATCCTGCTTGAATTTCTGTTAAAATGCAATGCAGTAGAAAACAGTTCATCAATTTGGACCAGCCAGTCATAACTCTATAAAGGAAATATATTTGTACATAGCTTCATTGCTGTCATGCATAATGACTCAAATGGGTATACATTTTTAAACTAAAAAGAAATAAAAAATTTGCTGTGCTGCTGGCAAAGAAATGATTTGGAGAAACATTCCAAATATTAATATTCCAATGCATAACAGAATATAAACTTTTCATCATTGCAGACAATGGATTAGGTAAGAGAGGACACTGACAGTGCATAAGGGCAGCGACTGAGATTGAACAAGTCTTGTCAAGAATGATGGGTGGAAGCGGGATTGAAGAATTTTGAAAATCAGTGCAAGTTCAATATCAGTACAGAGATGAATGCAATTTGATGATGGAGGAGAATATCTGCAATTAAATAATTCTTTCTACAGAGCTGGTGTTGGATAACTACAATTATTTTTCAGTCCTAAGAAGCTTAAGTAGAAGACTAAAATGGTGATTTCTTGAAGCAAGGGTTTAGCGTTTGTGAAGACAGAAGACTAAATCCTGAGGTGCAATTTCTTAATGTCATTGAAACAAAGTTATACTGAAGCTGGTTACCTTCTTTCTAACTGAACTGAAACATCAGATTTACAAACTTAAACAAAAGTATATTTACTACAAATGTTTCAACATAGGCAGATGAGAAAGGCAAAACAAAGCTTAAAGTAACAAAAATTGAGATTCCTATCCTTGGAATCCATGTTAGCATCTGAGATGAGAGTAGTTAGGTTAGATCCTGTGATAAAGAATTTTTTCAGTGGCAGGAATGCTTCATCTATGCCAAAGAAAGGGGTAGAAGGGAAAGTGGGGTGGGTAAGAGATCTTTACAGATTAGACAGAGAAAACAGTGCAAAGTAGGAAAAGAGAGAGATGCTGATTTTATGGGAGGAAAATGCATTGTCAGTGAACATCTGGATTCTGTGTGATGCGCTTAGGTATCAGAAACCAAACCCCAGTCATTTGGTTCTTTTTTCCCCACACTAATATTGAATTTGCAGAGCATCCTTACTAATAAACAATAAGGAAGTAGATAACGTGCTTATCTACTTTGATAGCTAATGTACTCAGCTATTTTGAATACATCTTCATAGCAATCATAAAGATAAATCGGAAGTGAACAGAGGGAAAAGAAATAGGAAAAACATCTGTGTAAGAGGGGTACTGCATTCCTGACTGGGCTTGTGGATTAATTGTTTAGGAGAATGTTCACTACCAACTTAATGTCCGATAACTATCCAAACTGATCCTCCAAATCTTTTGAAATGTTCAAATACCAGTTTACTTTATCTAAAGCTCAGTAATAGCAACCTGTGTACACGCTCACAATCTGTTGGTGATACCAACAATACTGTTATCTTTCTTACATTTTCTCTGTTTTGAACAGACTGTTCATTCATGCTTTTTTTTTTTTTTCCTCAAGTGAAGCATGTTGCTACTTGAGAAAAAGGCTGCACCAACAAATCTTGGCAGATCAATGTATTTCTGTTTTCTGAAATATAACTTCTCAAAATTCCTTTCAGAGCTTCAGGCTTTCTTGTTCTTTTACCCTTTATCCTTACTGTGGACCCGATACTGATCCCACTAAATTTGGAGGCATAGGCTCCATCTTTCAGGTGCTCCCCTATGGCATTTGCCAAAAAGCCTTAAAAGCCATACAAATGTAAAAAGTTTCTTATATTTATCTTTGATAATGTATTGAAGTCCATAAAGTACAGTCTTTCAAGTCATGTATTAATGCTTACCTAACAATTAGAAAATAGTTCTTGTTATAAAGAAAGCCACTATGATGAATTTCTGTAGTGCGTTATGAAAAATACTCTATAATTCTACACGGGTCAGTTGGCATGACTATTTCCCACAGAATAAACCATTCAAGACTTGGTCCACAAATCCATCTGGAATATAACTGCATTCCAATTCATGTAAACACACTAGTAAGAAGATTTAAAGCAGGTCAGCCAATGATTACCAAAACATTAAAATCTTGGTTCCTACAATACTTAAAAATACCATTAATAGTTAATTGTCGTGTTGTTTATAAACACTGAATTGGTATCTCTGTAATATATGTGGCCTATATTTGCATGCCTCGTTCTTTTGAGGGGAAGTTGGTACCAACCTGCGTATTATATTTTATACATAGAGTTTGGAATTTAAATTTTCCGATAAGAACGTGACTGAACCTAAAATATTTCTGTGAAATAGGCAGTACATCACTCTATTTGAATAAAAAAAGTTTCCAGCTAAATAACCATCTATATCTTTTAATAAAAAAAGCTCAGGCACATAGGTAACCTAGTCTCTAATGAGCCTTTCAATTTTGCTACAGAAGATAATCCTTTAGTTCGAAATTGTTTAGGACAATGAAGCTTATGAAATGTAAATTACTTTACCAAGTGCTCAAAAATTAATCCTAGATTAGAAATACATTTTAAAATGTTATTAGGGATGTCATGTTACTAATAACAAGCCAAGCTTTTCCCTCTATTTTAGGACAGGAGTCAAATTCAATTACCTTTTTGCTAATTGTCTGATTTATGTTCTTATTTTAAAGAATATTCTTTTAAATGCTTGAAGTTCATGATTGCTATTGGGAGGCAGCTGTATGGCTAAGATTTGGTGGATCAGGTGGAAAATGCAACTCATTATCAAGGCCTATGAAGACCCACGCAAATGCTTGTTTAGGAAAATCAGTTGAAACCTCATGAAAGCAGGTAGATGCAGAAATTTTAAACACCAGTAACTTTCATAGCAGAAATATCAATCTCTCTTTCTAGTTAAGCAAATCAGCCATGATGAAATAACCTTGCGTCCAGCATTTTCCATCAGAAACAAACCCAGGGGGATGGATCCCAAGCCAAGAATTTTTCCCCTTTAGAAAGAATGAGATCTGCGTGTGATGGCTGCAACTCTGCCAAGGGTAAGCATTCAATGGCACATTCAGTCCAAGGTCCTCCTCTTCAAGGACTGTAATGGGCATTGGCATTAATATTTCAAGGATTTTCTCTAATTTCACATCCCTCTGAGTATAAGCAGCAATCACCGAAGGAGATACTATTACCAAATAGTTGCTAAGCTGCCTACTACAGGAAATTAAATGGGATCATTGCTAGCCTCCCTCTCAGTAAAAAGCAACCCATACCTCTTTGTCTGGATTTTTGTGTGAAGATAGCAATCTTTAGGATGGTAAATTTTCAGTTTTTAAGCTCTTGTCCCTGGGTATTGTCTTCAAATCCAGCTCCATTATGTCTGGAAAAGAAGATACAGCAGCATTGCCAACTCTTATACTTTTTACCATTACTCTTTTTATGTTTAGTGTTGTTTTTTTCCTGCCTCTAGTTCCTGCAATCAAATGGCTGCAATGGGATCTTTGCTTTCACTATAAAAAATAATTTGCTAGAGATCAGATCACAGCTTTGTGTCGGGAGGGGGAAGGGAAGGAGGGAGGACCAGAGGCCTTGAAAATGTGAAATGTAAAGGTTTAAGATCTATTTTAAGGTCTCTCTTAATGGTTTTGTCTTAGACCTTTTTTTTCTTGTTTAAATGTTGGAAGTCGGCATTACTGGTACGCTCATTAAACCTAATCCTGTTCATTCTTAGGTACGTTCTGGTAATAAAAAGCAACCTGGAAAACAGCCTCCTGTGCATTTTGGGAGTCCTGATAGGTAAGGAGAATCCTTGACTAGTGTTAACTTGGGCTGTTAAGAGCAGAGGAGTCCAAGTTGTATACACAAAAGCTAACTCGAGTGTCTGAAAACCAGTTGTCCTAACCTTCCACTATCTAGATTGGCTTCTGCACTGGCTCACTCTTTAGCAGCTTTAGTAGTGCTACCTGCTTTCAATAGTTTCCCAGAGGAGTGTTTTATAGGCAGCTAAGGCTTACCAGCCCTCCTAGGTTAGATCTAGTTAGCTGTGACTGATCTCTGCTGGCCACCCCACCCTCACCCAAACACCATCTAGCTATAAGCTTTAAATGTGTTTACATTTAAGCACCTGACAAACTCATCTACATGTATGTTTTTAGCTTAAAAAACATGCTGAAATGCCTGGTGGTTCAGAGCCTACATGACTTTACCACTGCAAGTAATTAGGATAGAGTTAGCAGCACAAACATTTATAATAGTTATGCAGGGAGTATGCAAACATATTCCAGGTTTATAGACTCTTAAGTAAACCTTGCTGTCTGAATGCAATAGACACGCACAACCACGTTCGGACTACAGCAGGAACCAGAGGTGCCAGCTGAGTCAGGTCCAGACCTTCCTCATGGCCATGTCTGAGATCTTCCTGCACAGCAGTTTTCAAACGGCAGTAACCCACCTTAGTAGAGCGTGACTCTTTATTCCCCTCTAGTGGCTGGTCTGCACAATACTAGAGTTACTAGTCGCGGGCTAGAAGAGCTAGACCAGACTCTCGGGACAGCAGTACATGCCAAAATGACTTGGTTCAGTCCCCGCTGCCACCCACGCCACCAGAACGCCAGCAGTGCACAGACAAATGCTCTGTGGTCTGGCAGTGCTATAGAGGGAGGAGGAAGGAACAGCTTTTGAAGGCTTGTATTTTTATGCCCTTAGCCACTAGCAAATAATTAAATTAATATTTGTAGCCCTCAGAAAGGAAGAAGACTGTAACCATCAGTTGTTGTTGTAGTTTTTTATTTAATTATTTGAGTCCCTGGGTGTTAGTGTAGTTGAATGTGAATCTGGCCTATCCATCTTTAGAAGGGTATCAAAAGCTCTGCTTAGCCAGCTGCATTGTAGTCTCAGCTGGCTTCCTAATAATGCCTGTCTGCAGTCTTCTCTTCTGCACTTAAACTGTGAAATCTCAGAGCATATTTGTCCTTGAAACGTATTTAACATATACAGTCAGGTCCTGCTCTATTATCAGTGTGCTCATAAGTACTGCTACTTTTCCTTTTACTTACGTTTATGTGTAGCCAAATAGAAAGAAAACAACTATAAGAGTGCTAAAAATGGATACAAGTTGCAATAACATCTTGAAAGAATAGTCACTTCTATTAGTGTTTGGATTGGTATTATGATATTAACTAAATTTTTCAAGTTTAGATGGATTTTTCTCTGAATAGGAGAGAGAAGAGCATTCCTGAACTATCAGAAGCAGGAAAGTGAACGTGATGAATGAAAACAAATTACACAATACATCTGAGAATAAGAGGAGTCAAAGAGGTAGTCAGTCATTCTCCTTAAGCATAGTGTGGGTTTATGAATCTTGGATTTTCTAGTGATTTGTTCTTGTCCTCGTTGAAAGCCTGAGGATAATGCAAGCTTTTAAGTTCCCAAGGGCTCCTGCCCTGCAGGGAATAGGAAATGTTTTACCACAGAGGCTTAGATTTGTGACCAAGATCACAATGTACAAAGGAAAAAATACCCAAAACTTAGGGTGAATTCCCTAGGAAAATGATGATGCAAAAGAATCCTTGCTTTTTACAACAAGCTTGAGTCTAGCCCAGATTTCGAAGTTGTATGGCTCTTATCCTGGTGCGAATAGAAAACCATAGAAAGGGTATTGAAGGTTGTCTGAACTCAAGCTGATGCTTGTGGGGATATTATCCTTTACTGAGGAGTTTAAAAAAATGCACCAAACAAAATTAAGTATACAAAATCACTAGCATGAGCCCTCCAGCGATGTTACTCCCAGTTCTGTCTGCTAACTTGATATGGGATAAAAGGTAAATTGGATATTTCAGTACAATGTACTAAGATGCTTCAATTTCTTTTGACAACATGCTATCTGAGCAAATCCATTTTTAGGGGAATACGACATAAAAAGCTAGATGGCAGCTTTCTAGGTCAGGAACTGCTAGACCTCTATTATTTTAAAAAGCTTGAAGCACTGCAGTATTCAGCCAGTGTGTGTGTGTGCGCGCGTGCGCGCTGTTTTAAAATATTTTACAACAGGGGTTTGTAAAGTTCCAAGGCGATGCTTTAGCAATAAAAAATAATGCCTCATGTACAAAGTGCAGGAACTCAGGGATTTTATTTTCCTGAAGGTAACTTCAGTTGCTGGGTTTTTTTAATGTACAAGCATATGTTAAGAACCACATTTAGTCAGCTGTTGACTAATGGCTCTTTCCTCTTCATGAAGTAGATAATGTCTTTACACAGAATAACAAACTCAACAGAAACAGACCCCAGTAATGGAAGAAGAATTCTTCGTTATCGTTATTGCATTAAAGGAAATATTGACAAAATTGAAAGCTTTATAAAGAAAATATCAGCAGCTTCTGATGCATACTATTTCTTTTAATGTGCCTGCTAGTTGTTCTTTTTTTCTTCATTATTTTTTGAAAGATTCATTAAGGAATTCCTGATGATTTTTGATAGCTGAAACATAAAGCACTTAATGGGAGCTAGAAAGCCATGGAAAAGTCTGTAATAAATTCATATATTGCCACTATAGATTATTCTCAGATCTTAATGTCTCTTTTGCACTCCAGATGCCATCTCAAAAAATAAACTTCCTACAGAGCACATGGATCACATTTTAGCCAGCAGGGAGAAAATTGTTGGACTTGGCACTGGGTATTTGTGACCCACAGAGTACCTTTACAGACAGCCAAGTCATCAGTTTCCTTTTCTGCTAGGCAGTGGCAGCTCTGACTCCTGAGGAACGCCTTCTTTGCATGTAAAGCCTGGGTAACGCAACACCAGCAATGATGAATGGGTACTGCAAGTGCCCATAACTTTGAGAATCTGGTGTTCAGCGTTGGAACTGCAGCAATCTTATTCCTGAAAAATGGATGACAGGACTGAAATTATGTAGAATACCATGGAATTACTAAACAGGCCCCCATTCTAGTGAAGTCCTTGAACTAAGTCAAACCAGAAACAACCTAGCAAAACACACGCACCCTTCTTCTCTTGGTGAGAATAGTGATGGATGAGAAAACCACCAACATAGGATGGTAAGGAGCACAGAGCTCAGATATTACAGGTGTGGACACAGGGTAAGAACTGAATAGAGTGTGGTCACAGGCATCTTAAAATGAACTCTGTTCTTTTGTCCCTCTCCCTGTTTCTTTTTTTAATCTTACGGTTTTTACTTTGTGTTGTGCATATAATTTGAAATTGGGACATCTTTAATTTTTCTAATGGCTGTGTGCAAATTCTTGCAGCCATTTCTGTTCCTGCAGTTCAGTCCTGAGTGTCACGTAGATGTGCATGCTGTACACTGTTCTTTAAAGAAAAAATTCTACAAAATGAAACAAAGATTATTGCAAAGCACAATAGAGAGACAATATTTTATTACTAAGGTTGTAAAGTAAGAGTAATATAAATTTATGGATGTCTAAATTGGTAGTTTTAATCCAAGAGATTTTTTAAAAAATGTGCGATGCCTTGTTATAAAAATAAATGTTCATTTTAAAAGACCCGTATTAACTAATTTTTAAAACTAACTTGAAATATCTTAATTAAATTTCAAAAAAAGTTTTTCCCCTAACAATTGAGAGGACAGAAGGGACATACCTATCTCTCTGTGCTTATTTGCAAATCACAGGTATTTATTGATAGCTATCTTAGTGTGGGTGGTCTTAAATCTAGCAATGTTTTTTGTGCTTTCTTGGAAAAAAAAAGAGGTAAAAATGCTAGCAGTGAATTTCCTTTTCCTAATCTATCATGTCACTGAGCTCTCTGCAGGAGACACCTGCACTCCCATCCTTCAGCATTCAGAGAGCTTCCTGTCAGGGAGCTGCTGGAGACCTTCAACTAGGAAACAAGAACACAAAACTCTTGGTAAGGTTCTGTCTGTGTTCACGTCTCCTTAAATTGCCTAATCCATATCGAAGGATAACCTGTCAGTTAAATGTTATGGGAGCTGTGGGATTACGAGATGTGTCTTTTTAGAAAGCTGATTCTGCATTTGGCCTTGGAAGCTTTCCCAGCCGCAGTAGGATTGCTAGTGTGTCTCCCAAGCCAACTGGAAAGTCTAGATTATATGTCTGGGTGAGAATTAAGATAGGGAAAAGAAGGTTTGGGGAAATAGGAAGCAAAAATGACAACAGAGAACAGAAAGATCCAGCATCCTTGGAGATACTAAAAAGCCATCTGGAAATAGCACTGGGCAACCAGCTCCAGGTGATTCTGCTCCAACCTCAACCATTCTGTGGGAGAAAAATAAATACCACAACCAAAATCCTGAGGTTTTAACACTGAGAATTTAGTATTTAGCTAATCGTACAATATGCATAGGCAGTTATGCTATCTTTAAAACCTCCTTTAATAACTTTTCTTTTCTATTTGTACTGCTGATAGTCGTCTTTCTTTTTCTTAGTCCTCTTATTGGTCTACATAGACAGTGACAGTTTGCAGATCCTGGTGCAGTCAGGTCCCAGCAGGTGTGGAAGTAACTGCTGCTTTGAAAAGTCAGGCTGTGTAGGGCTACAGAAACATATGTTCTCATTTTTGGATCATGGAAGGCAGGCAACATTTTACAAAGTGGGAGACTTTTATCTATAGGAGCAGTCTGGGTTCTGGTGAGATTTGTAAAATTTTGCGAACATCCTCATCTGATGGGAATAATTAGAGACACTATAAAAAACCTGCATCACTGGCAATTACCCTTATGATTGTATGATCCTCATTAGGCTGATTAAACTAACTTAGGACCATATTATTTAAGTGGCACCAGGCAAAGCAGCCGTACTTTGCTGGAGACGAAATGCTACAACTCTGAGCAGATAAGAATTTTAGAAGACTACCACCACATTAAAAATTCAAATAAAAAAGGCTCTTTTTCAGTGGCTACTACAGAAAATAAACACAGACTTACTGAGACAGTGAAACTGAGCATGTTCCAGCAAAATCATTAAAGAATTCCACAAGCTATTGCTTATGTTACACTGCAAACTCTGTTTACAATACAGGTACACCTGACCTCCTTCTAGGTAGAGGCATAAATTTTAGGTCAGTAAGGAGGACTTTGAAGTCAAACAACAGTCAATGGCTGCGGGAGCAGAACTCCCGATCTTTTGACTCCTGAAAAAATTTATCCTTTAACGTTTTCTGAATCAGGAGAGGCTTGTCCCCTTGCTTTTGCAGAACGCTGCTTGGTTGGGAACAGGCAGCCTGATTCAGCAGATGCGCTGAATGCTCTCACTACCTGAGCATTCTTCAAAGCTGTTTTGTGCTTTTAAATGATTCTTAGGAAAAAAATCAGATATGTCTTTTTCACTGTTTTGTCGGTTTGTTTTGTTGGCTTTGTGGTGTTGGTTTTGGGTTTTTTTAAACAGGTGAATACTGGTACAGCAGAACCAGTTACTGCAGAAAAGTCAAATCCAGAGAAGCATGCTTTTATTTGTTCTTTCTCTAAAGAGTAAAAGGGGGGAAAAAAAAGCTGGTTTTGACCCTGCTTTTAGAAAGGGTGGGGAAACTAATTACTTGAAGTGGAGAAAGAAAAAATGCTGCCTCTTTGATGTTAGTCGTTCACTCACTGCTCCCTGAAGCCAGCTGGAAATTTCTCATTTTGGCCACCGGGTTTCGGACGAGAGCCCCTGAGCTGCCTGAGGGAACTCAACACACCCCGAGACCAGGGCACACCTACATGGCTAATCGGGTTATTGTATTAAGAGATGCTCGGTGTCGCTAATTGGGAATCTCATCAGTATCATAAGAAAGCCAGCACTATAAGTAGTAGATCCCCGGCCGTAGCCCCCACACCCCGACTCCCCGCTCTCTGAGGGACTCCTTTGGCTCCCCCCGCGACCCTGGGCCAGGTGAAGTTTGCGGGGGCCGGCCAGGGGGGCTCCCGGGCGGGGTCCCCGTCAAAACACCGTCGGGCAGCGGCCCCGGAGAGCGGGAACTCGGCTCCGCCGGGGGAGAAGCCCGTCCCCGGGAGGGCACGGGAGCGGCGGAGGGAGCGGCCCCCGCCTCCCCGCCCGCTCTCCTCCCCCTCTCCCTCGCTCCCGCCTTTTGTGCGCCGAGCCCGGGCGTTAACGGGCGCCGGCGGCCGCGGCGCTGACAGGAGCCCCCGGCCGCTGGCTTCGGTGAGCGGCGCTGTGGCGAGGGCGGCAGCTCCAGCCGCGGCTGTTCCCGTAACCAAGGCGCTGCCTGGCGCACACAGACACACACACGCACCGACAGACAGACCGGGCTCGGGGGCCGCCTTTGCAGCTCTTCTCCTCCCTGCACCATGCTCCGCTCCCGGCAGCGCCCGCCCGCCGCTCCCTGAGGGGAGAACAGCCCGCCGCCGCCCCGGCATCAGTCGAGCGGGCGACTGGCACCCGGCTACCCCCCCTCCCCACCCCGGCTGCCTGAGTTAGCTCCGTCCCTGGGANGGAGTGAGCCTCCAGCAGCCGGAGGGACCGCAGCCGCCGCCCGGGGAGAGGAGCTCCAGCCCCCGCCTCCGGAGCTCTTCATGGCGTCTCACCAGCAGACCAGGATCCAAGCCTACCTGGAGAAGAATAAGATCGGCCCCCTCTTCGAGGTAAGGTGCGCTCTTGCCGGCCGGCTCCTCCGCGGTGGGTGCCCCCGCCATGGCCGCGGCTCCCCCCGCAGCACAGGGGAGCGCAGCGGGGAGCGAGGAGGAGTTTGAGGCGCCGCTTCAGGGTCTGTCCGGACGGGGAAGGAGAGGGCAGCGCCCGCACCCCCTGGCCCTGCCGCCCCGCACCACGCGTGTGCCTTCGCGTCCCTCCTCCACGCCCCTCCGAGTGCCGGAGCTCCGCGCAGCCCTCCCTTCCCGGCCATCCCGCCGATGCGCTCCGCTTCTTCCCCCACGGAATCACCGCCCTCTGCTGCACAGGTGCCCCGTCGCCCTCCCACCCGCCGCCCCGGTCCCTGGAAGCGGCCCCGCGGGGCTGCCCGCCTGGCCTCGGCAGCCGCGGGGTGGCGGTGGGACGGCGTCCCGGTCCCGCACGGCCCCGGGGCGCTGGTCCCCCCGCGAGCAGCTGGCGAGGAGGAGGGAGGTGGATGGATGCCACCGCACCGGGAAACCCGCCCTCGGGAGGAAATCTGTCCTGCGAAAAGTCCCTGTCGATGGTGTTTTCTGAAATTCTTATCTGCAGTCGTATACTTGGGAACCCTGGGTTTGCTTTACGTTTTCCTTGGTCTTAAAAAGATGCACTTGGTTGGATTTGTAAATGCACAGATGTGCATATTTTACTCTTTCTGTGCATAAGCTATGATTACTTCGAATTTAAAAGGGTACTAGAGCAATCGTGATTATTATCATTCTACCATCCTGTTTCTCATACAGTTTTTACATCTAAATGCACATATATTATACTCTGGCAGTATTATCCCAAGACACAAGTCTCCCTTTTTCAGTATATAACTTGTTCTCAGTCAAGCTTCCTACGTATGAAATCTGTTTCATTCTAGTGTAGTGTATGTTTTGGGTAGCATTTGCAGACCCTCATAAGAAAGGTTCAAATTTTGTTAGAAAACTGTTTGCTAAGGGTTATTTTTTATATCTTGCATGGGCTGAGGCAGATTATGTTGGCTCAGTGTCAGAGGTGTTAGATATATTCACTTTGCAATAAATAAAACCCCATTTGATGGAATGGTAACTGGGCACTAGGGAACAGCAGGTGATTTTTCTAGTTCTAGAATTTGCAGAAACGGAAACATTTGTGTGGTTCAGTTTCTGGATAAAAGACTGTTCAATCAACACAGTTGCTAGGGGTATATATGTAACTGACTCCTGTATATTTCAATGGGAATTAAGTGCCTTGAGGTTGCTGAGGAGTTAGGCCCTTGGCAGCCGTCACTTTCTTCTAAATTTTCTTAACCTGTTGTTTCACACATTAAAATTCAAACAAATTGTTTGATGTTACTGTTCTGAGTTGCTGTATTTTAACCTAGTTTCTCAGTAGTGTAAGGTGCTTATGTCTACTCTTTAAATAGTAGGATGCTTTAGTTAGAAGTAGTGGAGGAAAAAGTGAAGAAGTTGTATTTGTTACAGTGTTTCATATATCACTAAATATTTCACTAATCACTACAATGTATGAAATTCATCGTGGTAGAAGGACTCTGTGGAAGGCTCTTCGCACAACCTTGCAGGCTGTCTACAGGTTGTTAGTGCACTCCTGTACACCAGGAAGAGATTTTTGTGTGAAATCCACTTAGACCTGAATACTAGGGAGTGGATTTAAGATATAGGGCTGTAGCATTCATGTAGCTTTTAAAGTTATTTTAAGCCATAACACTGGGAGGAAGAGTATCATAATTCTTTTCTCCTCCACTTCCTGATTAGACATTTAAAATCTACTTATATATTTCATTTTGGTGATATATTTCTTTTGTTCTCAAGTTTTTTGATGATCTACAACATGTGCTTGATCTTGTAGTCCTTAGTAAGGGGAAGACATGTAGCTGAAGTTGTCAGGAATTGATCAAAGACTATGCATAGGGTGAAGTTTATGCTCTATACTAGTATTCCTATTATGTATGCATTGTGGTGTATCAAGAATACCATGTGTTCACAGTCAGATATATTCACTAATGCATCAGTTTTTCATGTCTCTAAGAGTTCTGGCACACTGAGAAGGCAGACCTGTGCTCTGTCTTTCATTCAGAAACAGCTAGTGTTTTCTTACACCACTTCAGGTTTTGATGCTAATTAATCACCACTTGTCATGGATGACAGCCACCTTTTTTTTTTTTCAGTGAGTACTAATGTTCTAATACCAAGTAGGAACAGAGCGGACTTGGATTCGATTTTCTGCACTGTTATTTGCTGAGCAGGTTGCGACTATAACTGCTCAATATATGCTTCAAGCCAACATTTTAAGGAATGCATAAAATAATGTTGGATAATTGAGGGCAGTCACAGGAAAGAAGGAAGTAAAGAGAGGACATGCAGGCTTTCTGAGATGACGGCAGGGATGGTGACGCATAAACAGATTGCATTGCATACTTGCATAATGAATGATCAGGAGGACTTTACACCATAGATCTCAGACAATTATGCAGGCACAGTTAGCTGATGGCTGGAACACTCTACGTTTTCCTGATGAAGAAGTACAATTCCCCTGCATTACAGTCAAGAGCAGCAGATGCTGTTAGTTGCTAGTTGGTCATTCTGTTCCAGCTGCTTGCAGTTATCCTGGTAGTGTCTCTTTTCTCCATTCTGTCCTGTATTTGTGGCCCTCTGTTACTGTGGTTAGGGCTTTTTGTACTTTGTTAACTAGCAGTATCTACTTAAGAACATCTATTCTTTTGGACTTTTTTTTTTTTTAACCTTCAGCGCATATTGCGTATGCAGATCAATTCAGTTTCCTTCTTTGCTGAAGTTTTGTATGGTTTGGTACTTAATTATCTTTCTAATTTGTGTAAAAGATAAGTCTTTTTACTTCAAGAGAAGTGCTGAGTGTGAGATGCAGGAAGATTGTAGGCCCTCCCTTGGTTAAAAAGTTGTTTCCATCTCTGTAAAGACAGGTAAGAGTAACCTTCTGGAGAAAGAATTATTGTGCCTATTAGGTTGACTCAGCAGGCATCAGTCTTCTACTGACGACCAGTACCTGTGAACGGCTAGTAGGAAGTCCTGTCCACTCAGCTATGAATGGTAACACATGGATTCACTTGATTCCAAACATTTTTACTAGTTACATTCTTATTTATGGTTTAGAGGTGGGAAGGAAAGTGGGTGGGGATTAATGTATACATCTGAGACTGTCAATTTTGAGATTTAAGTCAGATTGCAAGACGACTTCAATACTTCAGCCCTATTTCCCCCTGTTGAATGTAGGTCTTCGAGTCATGGTTTCTCAAAACTGTTACTTTTCTGCCTTTTCATCTTACAGGTGCCTAAGGTTTCTGCAGGTAAAATTCCTGTGAACCTGTAGGTCAACTTCTAAATGCCCCAGGCCATGCGGGCGTTGTTAGTGCTGACTGTAAGGTTTGAAGTCAGGTTTTCAGGTTTCATGAGCTGACTTATCTGTTCTGTGAAGGTTTAGTGTGTTGTGGCTTTTGAGTTTTTTTTTTTTTTCTTTCACTTTTGAAAGCTTAGACACCTTTCTGTAAAAGATTATTGGCATCTGAGAATACTGTGGTTAGACATCTAGTTTAGATTTGAGGAATGCCCTTTAGAAACGCCTCTCTTCTGGGATTTTTATGGTAACACATAACATAGCACTACCTGATTTTTTTTAGATTTTTTTTTTCACATAACTTGGAATGTAACAAGAATTCTAAATATGAATTATTTCTGTGATGAAGCTTCACTGTTGTTTTTTACCATCTTTCTAAAATGTGAACAGGAGGTGTGTGCCTAAAATTGGCTGGGACACAGTATTCAGAATCGGCACCCACTCATTTCTGTCTGAGTGAAGTATTGACCCACTTTGCGTTTCAAGCATCCAATCCAACAAATTCTTTTTGTGTGCTAATAATCTCAGTGAATAATCCTGCTGCCTGTGAGTATCCGTACATCTAGACTTCTGTATGACTGTATCTCCTCAGCATCCACTTGTGTTGTCATTTGGGCAACCTGACAGTTCTGTGAATTTGAAAGCTGGATCAGCACTCTTAAGAACAGATTGCAATAAATCTTGAAGAGCTCTGAGATAAAGTTAGTGTTTTGGAATTTTCTTATTTATAGAACTGCAGCTAAAAAGCATCCGGCAGGTACATTGTTGTTATGCAAACCAGAAGACTGTAATTTTTTTGAGTTATAAAAAGCCAAAATAACTCTTCTCAAAATAAACATACCAAATCCCTGGTTACTTAAGAGTTTTTCTCAAAGTAATGTGGGTTTAGAACTATAATTTTTATTTTGAGCAACATAAAGGCTGTGTTCATATTACCACACTTACCTTGTTTTCTTTTAACGACAAAATTTCTGAAGCAAATATAATAGGAAACTTGTTTTTTATTTTAATTTATGGTGGGTTTGTTTTTTTTTTTCCTAAATGGGATGGCATTATTCATGTATATTATGCACTAGCTTACATTATTTAGTTTAAAGAAAATAACTATACTTCTGACTTACACCTGAACAGATCCTAATGTACCTGTTGGGCGACTAACAGTATTTACAGTGCACCTTGTGACTGAGTTAGTCAAAGTCAGGGAATGAATTTTGCAGTTTGGACTGTCTTCTGAAGCAACATTTGCCCTCAGTTCTCAAAAGACACAAATGTAGACACAGTCAACTTGAGTGTCTCATTTACCAGTTTAAGATTGCTCACAGTATCAAATTATGTTTTAAGCTGCAATGTCTGCACTGTGAATGATAGGGATGCTCTCAAAGAATTGTTTTCTCTTGAGCTTGCTCAAGTAATCTTTTATTTTATTTTGGTATTATGCTTAATTGGTTAGATTCTGTTGCTAGCATGAAAGGGTCTATTCTGGACTATGTGAATTTGCATAGAGAGCCATTTAATTTCAGGCAGCTAGATGGAGCCTTTGGAAGACCAAGTTTTTCAGTATTTGGACTTCATGAGCATCATTTTAGGTACTAACTGATTACCCAGTGACATTGTTTCAGCCTGACAGTCCTTTTCTCAGAGGAGCCAATATTAGCTGTTTTTCAAAGGATGTCTGGAAACCAGCAGTGATCTAGAAATGCCGCAGTGTTACACAGTGGGGGGGTAGGGAATCATATATAAATTCTAATTTTTTTTTTTGTTGCCTGCTGCAGTAGGACTTTGTGGTAGTCTTGATGTGCACTGAAGTAAAAGACCTACTTAAGGGGAATGAAAATCAAATGGAAAGAAGTGGTGCAGAGGTGTCCTTTGCTTTTTGGAGAATTCACTGTGCATTCTGATAGCTGCCTTGGTAAAGTTGTCTTTCAGGGAAAAGAAGTGGAAAAACCCTGATTAAAACTACAGTCAGCCCCTTTTCAATTAAAAACAGTTCCATAAGCAATGGCTTTATGCTTTTTGCTTGAGTTTTGCGGTGACCAACAACATGCAGAAGTTGTCAGAAATTTCCCTGTGGACGAGGCATTCCTAATTCTTCTCTCCTGTGGAATCTGGGTGTAATAAAAGACATTGTTCCTGAATGAGGAAAATCACATGTTTCGGTCTTGCTACCTGACTAGTCAATCTCCGCTGGGTTTGTCTGAAATTAGTCAAAGGTTTAAAAAAAATATTGGAAAGAGACAGTGAAAGAGATCACAAATACAGGTTGCAATTGTATGGTCACAAACATAGATGATAATCACTAAACCTTGTTTTCATAGTGGCAAAAACATTACTTTCCTGAAAGGAGAATGTAAGCTTCCATCACTGCTTTTTTTTTAAAAAAAAAAATTCCTTCTGGGCACAAGACACACAAAGAAATAAAAATCAAAGTTACATTCTTTGTCTAATAGTAATAACTAAATTTGAAGGATTGTATCTAAAATACAAAATGTTAAAATGAAAGAATCATAACTTCCTTTTGCTACATTAACTTCTAATGGTTTTAAGCTCTCAAAATTACAATTACTTTGTTTCTTGAGAGGGGGAGGAGAAGGCATAACTAGCTTGCTATAAAAAAATAGCTGGGAAAATGAGAGGTAGCTCTCAATAGAGTTGCTCTCACCATCATGGACCAGCAGAGCCTGGCTGCTCAGTGCTAAGGTCTAGAGCTAGCAGATGTTCTTATTTAAAATAAAATGGGTCTAGTGTCTTTGCTCTATGACATGCAGTGGGGCAATGATGATTTTGAATTTTTGTCTGGCAACCTCTGTACTGATGAATCAGTCTGGATGAAAATAAGCCCTGCTCTTTTTTTCTTTGTGTTTTATCACATTATGAAATCTCTTACAAGTTTTGGATGATATTTAATGCATGGTGTTAATTAAACCTGAAGTAAGCTTTTCAACTGTTTTGTTTCTTTTGATTAATCCAGTCTTTTGGTACAAACGTGTCCTGGTTTGAGGTAAAATGGAACCAATTNATTTTCCATTTTGTGTCTTGTTTATGTAAATGAAGAGATGGGGACTGATAACTTCCCATTTTCATTTGTCTAGTGATTTTTTTTTTGTCTAGCGATTAAATTTTTTTTGTCTGGTGATTTTTTTTTTTTGAAAAGCATATGTGCTTTTGTATGACTGGGGGGTAATGGAGGTACCTTGTTACCTCTGGATTTAAGAGGTTGCTTCAGGTATTTTTATGTTCACCTACTTTTGGAACAAAGACTATCCAAACCTTTATTGTCTATAATATCCAGATAAAAATGAGGTGTTATCGATTGTGTTCTATATTATCCCTCCTTGCAGAGATGCACACTTTCTTATTCTCCTAGCTGTGAAGTATGAGAGGGAATATCTTCTGTCTTAAGAGAAGATGCTTCTCTACCCGAAACCATGAGAAACAGTTAAAACTCAGCTGAAAGCAAAATAATTTTCAAATAGAATTGTTAGGAAACCGTTGGCCTCCTGAGCAAGGCAGTGTGCTTTTTCAGGTATTAATGAGTGCTGCTTTTCATCACCTTCAGTTGATAGAATGAACAAGAATTCATGAATTTAATTCTAGGATGTAGGAAAAGAGCGTGATCACTTCAAAAAGTGCACCTATGCCTTTGCCAGGACAACCCAATGTGCATATTTGCTGATTTCAGTATAGAGGTTAATATCCTTTCAAAAAGCTTGCAACAGACACATTTTTGATGGCCTCAACTTTTGTGTCAGATAGCATGTGTGATGTTGTGTTAATTTCTCCTTTGGCTACTCAGTTTCACTGAATACCTATTTTCAGTTCCATCCAAAAGTGTTCAGGCAGAGTCATTAGGCTGAAGTTATGATGCCCCTTTGGTTTTACTCATCTGTTGTTTTGGACAGTTTTCTTCCCCTATTCACATAAAATTCAAGTGTCATCTTTGCATTAAACATAGAATTTCCAGCGCAACACCTCAGTTTTGAACACGACTTTACATAGCACCATGAGGAAATGTGTTACAGTTATGGGAAATGCATGTTACAAAATGAAGAATGTATGTGAACTTGCTTACCCGTGATAAGTAGAAGGCTATTTTACATTAGCCACCTCTTGTAAAATTTCTGTCCATATGGAGAGTGGAAATAGTTACCTCGTGTCTATTTACATGAAGCATTCTTTCTCTCTCCTCATTTTGCCAGCTCCCTGCAATATTCAATGAGTAAAATAACTCTATTCATGCACCAGATTTCTCTATAGTGTCTGGAACAATATGCTTATCAAGCTCTTTTGTTGGCTTCTGGAGGAGCTGTTTTCGGGGCAGGAATCATGAGAGTTTGGGTCTTTCAGCTGTGTTGGAGCCTTTTTAATTGAATCATCCCTTCTCTCATAGCTTGTTTTACTCCAGACTCTCTGGTGATTTAGTACTGAGAATTGCAGGTTGTGAGGCTGATCTAATAGCCAGTTGTTGCAGGCCCTCTTCATCTTCATTGCTGGCGGCCCATTCCTGCTGTTTTTTTTCCAGAGCTGGCAGTTCTCTCATACTACAGCTACCCAGTTTGGGAAGATGAACTAGAAGGAAAAGAAGTCTGCAAAGAGGTGAGAAGTATTCACTTGGTTTACCTCAGTGGGTCACCATGTGGTCTATGCGAAGCACAGCATTGTCTCAGGAGAGAAAATGTAGGCGGACAGGGGGCGAGGGGGAGGAGAGGAGCACAGCTGCCTTTTTCTCCAGTAGCAAGCTCAATTCTCCAGATGAGCATAAGTGATCTCCAAATCACTCCATGAGTTCTAACTGCTCAGCCCTGTATACGAGGAGTTTTTATGCTTAAGCTACCTTCGTATGAATCTTGACTTTTAAAGGTGCAATTCCCCATAGGTCAGGAGAATGTCCTGGATCCCAGCCCAGTCCCTTCTGTGAAGGAACCGAAGAGGGAATTGAATAATTTGGGAGGATGCACTAATGAATTAGGAGAAAATGGACCATATGAATACATTGAGCATGAAAGTGAGAGTGGATAAGAAATGTGCATGTTTTGCAGTGTCTGACTCATACTTCTAGTACTTGATCTTGGCAATACTGCTTGCGTATAGATTTGCCAGGGAGTTAAAGGTGTCCTTAGCACTACTATTAACTCTGGCTGCTGTGCCACAAACTTCTTCATCAAGATTGCATTATGCTCTAACTTGGTAGGCATTGCATCTCTGCTGACATTTGTACAAGTGGAGAGGTAAACTGATGATTGTGAAGGATTCCTCTGATCAGATATCTATCACAAAGAAAGGAATTCTGAATGATAACTTAAGATCCATGTTTCTTTTGGAGCACTAATGCATAAGAGCTGCTCTGTATTGTTGATAGCAGAATTTGTCCTAGAAGATTAAATAAGTGGAAGCTGTCTCTTCTGGAGACCTGGGAGATGGTTCACAGAACTCAAAGGGTAGGGTAGTTTCATCTGTAGATGACTTTAGGAGAGAATCTGTGGAAGTGATTATACATAGGGTAGTTAGGAAGAAAAAAATGCTATGAGGCAGATTCTGGAATAGTTTTGTAGAAATGGAATACAGGGCACAAGCGTGAGTAAGGCTACAGTTTCAATTGAAGGAGAAGAAAATAGAGATAAGATTACTGGATTTCTGTGACTGGCTTTACTGGGATTTCTCAGACTGAAATATCTGTGTGCACATACCGTGCAATGCATGTAGACACTGTGAAGCACTGGATCCCAAGGATCCCATGTGTGCTGGACAAAGATCTTGCATAAACCTGGCAGGTGCTGTTATGTTCCTGTTCAGACACATTGTATTAACTGCACATGTCCAGGCCATTTGGGCTTGACACCCAATGTGACCTGGGTATTTATCTTCCCGAGCATTCTGAAGAATCTTGTCCTTCCTGCTTAACCAGGACACGGCAGAGATGTCCAGGGAAATACAAGCTGAGGACAAACCCAAGGTTTGCAGGTGCAGAAACTCCTCTGGGCATAGCATCATGAAACACCACCCATAATTGTGCTGAGGACGTTAGAGAGCTGGCAGGCTTCTTTTAAGACACGTACTTTTGCATGATGTCGAGGCCTCAGGAAAAAAAGAAAAGGTATTTCAGAGCCTCCTGCGTGTGCCCTCATTCAGAATAACGTCAGCGGATAATAATGCCTGTACTCCGATACAAAGTGTAAGATTGTGAAGCTATTGGAGACAAAGGCCTAATGAAGACTTATCAATGTGGAACAAAGAAGGGCTATACAAAGAGAAGACTAAATTGCTAGAGCAACAGATTTAATCTAGATTTTTTTTTTTCTTAGGAAGCAGGAATACCTGAAAGAAAAAGCAGGGGGAAAAAAAGGAACAAAGGTAAATAAGAAATTCAAGAGAATTTATTTTATTCTGTGTAATAGAAAAAAAGATTAGAAGAATGAAGCTGGCCAAAATTAAGATCCACTTAACATTTACTTAAACACCGAAGAAAAACTTAAGAAGTCAGAAGAGGAAATAAAATATACAGTCGTTAGGGTACTGAAATGATGGCCAGTTATCTGGCTACTGTTCATGCTTCTGCTGTCCTGCTGCATTATCACATATTATTCTGTGCTTGTGTTTCCCCTTGCTTTGTCTGTCTTTTTTATCTGCACAGAGACTGCAAACCCCTCTGGCTCTTAGAGTCTTCACGTGGTTTAGGAGGTTTCACAGCAAGGCCCTGAGCTCATTATGGCCCTTCTGCTTCCTCTTCTTTCTTTGTGCTGCCTCAGTGCCTGGTAGCACTATTAATCCCATTAATTGGTGCCACACATTCAAAAAAAAAAATTGATTTCTCCTTCCTTCTCCCCTGCTTAGTGTGGCGGTTCAGAGCATTGACAAGTCTCAAGGCTGCAGTGCAGTCTATGTGAGCACATGGTGTTCCCACAGGGAACCCTGCTGCAGTTGGTGAGGCCCTGACTTAAGAGGAAGGTCTTCACTCATAACCAGGCAGATTTAATTTAAATTAATAGCAATCAAATCATCAAGAAGCTTTAATTGAGCAATCACTGTCAGGGTTTGGAAGTTACTTTGCTATGTCAGAAACAAACAAAAACATACGCCAGTGATTTGCAGGCATTGTTTTCTAAATAAAAAGCATTAGAAAATAAGATTAATAATGCTTTGGCTGTTATTAAAAATAGCTCTACCACCCAAAAACGTACCACATCTTCTAAAATTACCCGGATCTCTGCTTCTAGAAATCAAGTGATTCTTGCAGTCTTGATGGTAAAGTGTCTGATGAGAAATGATAGACCTAATTACAGTTCTAGTAACTGTCCTTAAAAATTACCATTGCTACCCATTGAAAGTTTTCAGTCATTAGTACAGTCTTTAACTATCTACTTAAGGCTCTAGCTTTCTTGTAAAATATACTTCTTTAGCCCTTTGAAAACCTAAGCCAGAAGACAGCTCATGGATGTTTCAGGTCACGTCCTGGGTAGGTTACTGAAGGCATAGTGACAGTTTACATGGAGGAGACAGTCAAAGTGCAAATGATAGTTTTTTAGAAAGATACCAGTTTTGTCTATGTGTTACCTTGTTTGTGCTAGAAAGTGTTTTTAATAAGTTGATCCATATGATGTAATTATTAGAACTTGTATTTTTTGATGACTTCTTTTAAAGCTGTTTTTCCTGCTGTTTTTTCTCCTGGAAAAAAATTTTTATCTTTTCTCTCTATTCATTAGCTTATATTTTTGTTACACAGAGACCAATATTAATATTTTTTCTTATTTCATACTTATGCTTTGCATAATGTAAAAATGGCTTTAATATTGCAATCATATATGTAACTTAGCTAACCTATAACTTGTAGAGTGGAAAGCGTATCCTGCTTATGTAAGCTGATATTTATTTAGCTGTCCCCATTATCTCAGACCTACTTTATTTGTGGGCATGATATGATAAGTGTCAGCCTTAAGACCATGCAACCAATGCACTTGTCCTCCCAGAGGCCAAACAGAAGTGTCCAACATCCTCTCATCTCAGAGGCTTTTTTTCAGCTTGGTATTGACATAGTTCTCAGTTTTCAACTGTTCTTTAAAGCTAGTGTGAGGGAGATTTTTCATTTTCACATTACCTACTTAGGTGAGGATTCTGTAAGGTCTTGGGCATGCAAGTGACTTTTTAATGGAACAAATAATGACTAATCCCTGTGACAAATTATGAAGGTAAGCTATATACATGCTTTATTTTTTTTCCCAGTAGCATTACATATGAATCTGCATTTGAATTACTCTCATTTTCAGCCGTAAGTGCTGGTATTATACTGAAAGGTACAAAAGAAAAAGATTCAAAAATATGATTAACAATAGTTGGGTCACTTATACTTTACCTTAAGTCTTCATATATCATATTTTATGTTTGTCCCTAGGATGCAAGGTATGCTACCTTAAATTCCTTCATAATGACACATTGATGAGCAGATGTGAGTAGGTCTGAGAATGTAAAATTTACAGCCATCTTTTTTGGAAGACAGGGATTGACAGCAATGTATAACTTAGGGCTGGGTAGAAATACTCTGTTCTTTTTTTATTCTTGTTGAAAAACATATATATTTGTGGGAAGAGAGAATGCTTTCTATGCCTCCCACCAGCTGGATGATTTCTGCATTTGATCCAGTACTTGAGCATTATTTTTATATTTTATACAAAAATTGTTCAAATAATGACATTCAAGTTGAAAGTCAAGCTGAATGAGCATTACAGAATGTGTTTTTAAAGGTCTGTANACAGCTCCTTTAAACCTTTAAGTCTGATAAATTGAAATGTTTTGTTAAAGCAACCTGTAGTGCTTTTGTGGATGAGTTGGCTTTCAGCTGGAGTTCTTAATTTGGCTGAATTGCTTGATGGAAATTATAGTTTGGAGCTCTCTTAAACTCCTACAAACTCTCTCCGTGGCTTGACTATGCTGAGAACAAACTGATAAATCCTGTGTGGAAAACATAGGTGTTCAATATTAATTACATTAATTCTGTCTTCCCCCGTCATAGTTCTTTTTCACATTGACCAGTACTGATCACAAATACAGGCCATCCATATAAAATTTAATTGCTACACAGGAATGCAAAAATAGCATATGTAGTTTGGGTTTCTGTCTTGGGTTTTTTTTTTTGTTTTCCAGAGGTAATGTCAAAAGTCCATTGCTGATGGATAAAAAGTTGATGGATAAAAAGTGAGTGTTAGTATTTGGGTAAAGCTAAATTATTGCTTTAGATTTGAAAAAGAAGCCGATGAGAATAGACTGTTATGCCTGTGGTGGTGTTTCTTTCTGGAGATGGACTATTAAGTCGAATGCCTCTTCTCAGAACCTTCGGAAGAGTGTTTGGCCAGATTTTTCGACTGGGAATAGGTGGACACTTATTCACTGGAAAAATGTTCTTTTATTTATGTCACATTATCATTTGTGCTCAGCTGTAATTAAACCCCAGATATTTTGAGGCTTTTTCCAATTTTACAAAATTTGAAGTAATTGGAAGGATTTGAATTTGAAATTTTACAAATGGTAGCCTTTATACTGCTAAAATGCTTGAATGGGTTTTCCCACGACTACTTATATAATCTTTTTGTCTAATATTTGAGCATATGAAAATATTACCATAGTATTACACAAAATGGGATCTCACCATTCTTGTAAGTCCTTATAATAATAGGTGCTGTTATAATAATCAAGAAGCCTTTGTCATAGCATCTTTTTGCCCTACATTCAGTGGAACATTACGCTTATTTCTTCTAGTTTTCTATGACATCAAAAGATTTTGTGAGCCTAATGTATATCAATAATATAATATATATTTATATATATTTGTGGGAAGAGAGAATGCTTTCTATGCCTCCCACCAGCTGGATGATTTCTGCATTTGATCCAGTACTTGAGCATTATTTTTATATTTTATACAAAAATTGTTCAAATAATGACATTCAAGTTGAAAGTCAAGCTGAATGAGCATTACAGAATGTGTTTTTAAAGGTCTGTAAATTTATCCAAATAAAAAATGAAGAGGACAAAGTGGAGTCTGAAGCATTGGTGCAGCTGTATAGTGCTGAATGTTTAGAAATATACATTTGGCATTGGACCATCTCTGCTGTTAAACACGTGCCTGGCTGTAATCCATAATATCTAATATCCATCATATATTGTCAATAAAGTTTGCTATTGTCCTGTGTAGAGTACAGCAGACGCACTGTTCTTTCCCTTTATCAGTCATCTTTTGCTGAAGAGAGTTGTGTTCTGGGGTGCTCTTTTCTGGGCATGGTTACAGGACATCCAGCCTCTGAGGAGGAAGTATCTCGTCTGAGGTCAGTTCTCCGGTGACTCTTCCTGTGCAGAAATTGTATGCAAATGTGTTCTACCTCACAGTGCCCCAGAGGAAGGGAAGTGCTTTGCAATATGCTGAGCACTGAAGGCATGAGGGTAGGGTGAGAGGCTTCTCTCTGATTTGTAACATCATCTCTGTAAATGCAATTGTGCATTGCTTAAAAGCATTTTTTGGCTCTGTGATTCCAGTAGCCTAACCTGGCAAAAAATCGTTCAAGTAACAGTTCCACACAAGATGTTGAAACATAGGAAATTGATGTTTGGATCTGGAAATAACTTGGTTCATGCTGGACTATCCTGGTAGGAGTGTTCAGATCCTATCTTTGATATTATGTCCTCTAGGATTAAAATAAAATGCAGTATTTCTTAAAGGAACAAGGGTAAATATTAGATATCAGTGCTGTTCTTAATATGACTACTGAACTACACCTGCCATTGCCTGTCTTTTCATGCTTTTTAGGGAATATATTGGTATCTTTATTTCTGGGTATATTTCAAGATGGGCAAAAGAAATGTAATAGGTTATCCTTTCTGTATGTAGTTAAATCAATTATCTGCTGAAAAACTCCACTCTCCCTATATTGTATTTTCATTTGCTGGCTGCAACGAGGAAAAGGTACAGTATTGTGTTAGAAATTGTCNGACTGGTCCATAAGGTATCAAGTTTCTTCTCTCCCAATTACACAGTCATTCTCTCCATCCTTTTATCCACCAAATTTATGAGGTTTCCCTCCCCTAGGTGATGTGTAGTATGATTTGGGTGGAGAGGCGAGTGCTATAGTCATATATGTTTAGCATGATCTCTAAAATCTTCATTAGCATATAGAGGGGTGTCAACTTTAATATGCATTTCACAGGTAATGAGGCAAAGGTCAATTACCGGGCATGGTAGCCTCTCAAGGAAAATAAGAGCCACACAAAGTCTCTGTTATCTTGATTTTACTGTCTCTGCTGATGGAAAGCAGGGCTGTCTTGGCTCCCCAAGACTACCCCGTTGTTTATGTATCCTGCGATAGCCAGGCAAGCCTTCACTCCCCTGGATTGCACAGGAGATAGCAGAGCCAGTCTTAATTGCTCTTTGAGCACAGAGACTTCACCTCATTATCCAGATTCCACGCAAGTAAATGTGTGGAGGGGATCTTGGAGGAGCAGTGGTACGAGCATGTATTTTTGGATAGTAAGGTTAGTGCCTGCTTTGCAGGTGTAGGCTTTGTTTCGTAGGAGCAGTCAGTTAGGCAGCTTGTTATTTATCTTCAGTAGGCTCTGTATTCTACTGAGTTGGGTCCTCAGCCTCGCCAGATCTGTGAGTATTCAAACCTTGACTCTGAAGGGCCTGTTTTTCAGGAGAATCCCGAACAGCAGCCTGGGGATTGTTCCACAAGCCTGGGCCATTTTTAGTCAGAGACAGTGACTGTACCTTCTCAGGGCTTAGGCAGAGCAATGAACCCAGTAGTGCCAGCAGGAAGTAGTTTGGGAACCCTGGAAGGTGGCTGGAGACATGTAGACAGTGGGTAGTTCTGTGCTTAGTGTTGTTTCCTTTCCCTCACCATTTTTTTTCTGTCTCTCTCGTACCTGATTCTTTGTGCTTCATGTTGCACTCTAAGCCTGAATGCTTCAAGCCTGCAATGTTTAGGTCGAAATGGACATGTGCATGTCTTTTTCCCTGTATATCCTCGATCTTCAGTTTGTTTTTTAGTTTGACTATGGATGGCATAGTCATTCTCGGAAGTTTTATCTGCTTTGAGCAGCAGAAATATTTATTTTAATTTGACTTGAAATAAAGATATTATCATAGAATCATAGAGTGATTCTATGATAATTTTTATTATCCATAGTTTTATTATCCATACGGGAGAGCATGTTAGAAATCTGTCAGAACCTCGAAACTAATATTAAGAAAAAAAGATATCATTAAGGCAATCTCTCTGTCATCGTGCTTGCTGATGGGGAAAATCATACAAGTAATTTTGGCTTAACTGATGGATGATAAAAATGCACATGGAAGCAATCACAGGTGGATTTTACTTCCAACTGAACTGAAATTATTAATGCATCTTCCCACTTGGGGCTGAAGATGAAATCAGGTACACAGACATCCAACAGAAATAAAATAGTTACCAGTATCATCTGGTAGCATGTAATAAATGGTACTACACAAAATGCTGGAAGATCGCCTAGACTACGGAAAAAAATTGGTCAATATTGTTTCTTTATTAGTTTACACAGTTATTTAGCTACTTATTACAATATTATGAATTCCTGTACTTTTAATCAAATTTTATTGTTATATGCATGGACAGATGGCTTCTGCATGGCAAAAGATTCATGTATTCTCACATTTAAAGACATTGGTTCTTTTCATTCTGATTTCATTGTGCATTTCGGTTGGTTTTTTAATGGCAAAGTTCAAGCGTATATATAATTAAGCAAAGACTTCATCTATGCCTAAATGAACGCAGGTTAAAATGACTGCTAATATAAAAGTGTTACTTATAAAAATCTCCTTGTTTAGTATTACCATTTCCACTTGCAGTTAGAAAAGCACTGAGCATGAGCTGCGTAGAACCAAACTGACGTGACTGTGTATTCTCGAGGGTGTTTGAGAGCTATCAGGTATCTGCTTACTTATAGTCTTCAGTGGCTCTGGTGATTATTCTAACAAGATACTGCGCATCTTGCGTTACTGGTAAAAGGCAAATTAGCATGACCTTTCCTGTGGAGGGAAAAAAAGGATACAAGTAGCTTTAAATCAATCAAGCAACTGCTTATATGTGAAATCGTGGTTTGTCTTCTTGAAATGCTGTATAAAAAGTACGTTAGTCTTATTTGAGGAATTCCAACTGCATTTGCAGTATATTAATTCTGCAGATATAAAAGAACCCTTTGTATTTTCCTGTGGTGAAAATGAATTTCCAGACTTTTCTATGGCAGCAAATTCTGACCTTTCCAGTTCAGAAATCTCTGTTGTATTGGTGCATATTAAACATTCAGTTCTGTTTAAAAAGCTGATTACAAAATTGGTATGAAGTCTTATGAGACTAAGTCAATCTCTCACAGGTAAATAATAGGAAATTAAGATGCATATCTGAGTAGATATTAATCTATTCAAAGTGTATGAATAAAACTTGTAATTAGACTGAGTATTGCAAACAGTTGTTTAGCTGCTGTACTAAAGGAAGATCTCCAAATGACATGATTTAAGTAAATTCTAACAATTGGGAAGCATCTGTTAATGTCATAGGAATTTGTTTCGTGATCATTACTTGAGCAAATTTAGTGTTAATTTATGACAGGCTAAAGTCAGGATAATTAAATCTGTGTTAGGACTTCCCTACCTCTGGGCTCTGGTAATTTGTCCTCCCTATTTTGTGTCACTGTAATTGCTGGTTATGCATGCAACTTCCATGTGAATAGTTTAAGAATTCTTGGTCAAGATTAAAAATGTTTGAAAACATTTTTTAATGATTATTTTAATGCATAGAACTTATACAGAATATTTAATAATTTTGGCTACACACACTGGATAGCCAAACTTTTTAAAAGATAATTTCATAATTTATCTTTATTACAATTTGAGTAAATGTAAAGTTGTAGTAATGCAACTGCTCGTATCCTTTTTCCACAGGAGAAGTAATACTGATTTGCCTTTTACAGGTAATGCATGATCTACAGTGCCTTGTTCCAAAAGCTGTCAGAGCAGTCTGTTAATGGACACCTGATAGCTCTGAGTTTTAATTTGTCTGCCATCTTGGTCTTGACTGTCTGCAGCTTCACCATGTCTATTATCCTGTGGTTTGTATGTTACCTTTTAGTTGCATGAGCTGGTGAAACCCATGGAAGACATCTGAGTGGTGGTTCCCAGAGACAAACTTCATATTGTGGCACGAACGTCAGGCCAAGTTCCATTGAAAATAAGGCTTTAATGTCTGAATGGGATTTTGTGATGTAAAAATGATGCTAACTTAGAGAGGTACCCTAATGTTCATACTTCTGTGATTGCAGTTACGGGTTTTGTCAGTGCCTCCTTTTTTAAGGAAGGCCAACAGAGTCGCTGAGGGTGTGATCCAAGGAATGATGCGCATTTAGTTACAAGCCAAGTTAGTCTCATTGTTAGGTCTGAACACTGCATGGGCAGTAGTATGTGTCTCAGAATTGTGATCCAGAAACCCACATACTAAGCAAGAACTCGCCCATAGAGAAATGTCTGAAATATTAACCAGATCTAGAGTGCCAAGCTGGAGTTGAAAGCAGATGTTGCTGTGCACATAGACACAGAGATCTGAATACTTCCCTGAGGGATGATGGTAGCAGTGTTTCACAGATAACAGTTCCCTGTTTTCAAGTGTGGCTAGAAGTGAAGCAGTTCTCCACCATGTCAAAGAACTGTGTCTATATTTTATCTAAATGCTGCTTAATCCTAGCCACTGGATTGTCAAATTGTGCTCCCTCTTGTGTCACTGCTTGAGTTATCTGTCTGCCTGTCTCTCTATCTTACTGTGCAGTAGCATAGGTTTATCAGGCAGCCTAGAAAGTTTCTTTCCCCTCATACATTATAGCCTTGAATTAAGACAGTATCCTGTGTGGTGAGGGATGTCAATTTATATCTTCTCAGGCTGATGGTAGCCTTGTATTGTATCTAGGTTCCAGTATCCTGAATGAGAACCAGAGCTCATATGCAGCTGTCAGGTATTGGCTTTACTATGTTTGTTCTAATATTGGGCACGCGTTAGGCACGGTCAGAGAACACCAACTCCATCAGACCTCTCAAGAATCTTAAGTGGCAGTCCATCTAGTCTTCATCAGGTTTTGCAGGATCTGAAAGTTGCTGGGAAAGTTCTGTGATTTCCTTAGAAGTCGTCTCTTGTAAGTTTTTCTTTCCTAAGAAGTCTCTTGCGATCTTCCCTAGCACCTGGGTCACTAATCTCCACAACAGTTTACATCCAAAGACTATTATATGAACAGACAATCCCTTCGTAACAGAATCCCTCTTCTGTTCACTTACTCAGGGGCTGTGAGATCCTGTGTTCAGTGTCCTGCTCAGTGTGCAGGGATTAGACTCTCATCTCCCACCTCCTTGCAGGTGAGTGTCAGCAGGCTGTAGCATAGCTATTCAGGCATCTACTTTGGAGAAGTAATCTTGCATTCTGGTCACTCCCCCATGATTGACTTTGTTTGATCCTGAAATGTTTGCGTAAAATAAGCTTGTTCCTGAAGTATATCAGATCACAAAGGTTCACTTACAGTTTACGTACCTGGAGTATTTTCGAGTCAAGCTGATGGTATTAATACTTCAGAGATTGTGAGGATGCAGTTTTAGTTTTGAGTAACTAAATTTTCCTTAACTCTCAGTTTAGATACTGAAAGCTTTTACTGGCACATAGCGTTTCTAGTACAATCATGCATAACCCCACAGTCCTTGAAATAATTATTTGAAGTCTCGTAATAACAACTTTAAATTTAATTTTAAATGATTGAACTGAAAATTAAACAGATTCAATCACTCTCTTTTGTAATAACCCATACTCAAAAAGAAATCCATCAGATTTATTATAAGGGACTTAATTAAAAAAAAGTGGATATGTAAATGGACAAAAACATTGTTTCTAATTCTAAATTTATGGCCAGTCTATGATTCTAGTGTCTTGGTCCAAAGGGTAATTTCAAAACTCTTCATATAGTAAAGCTACCACCTAAGGAGCAGTATGGAAGTAATGGGATTTGAACATCAATCCAAAGCCTGACCTGGGTGACAGCCTCAAAATACCCCAGAAGGTTGGAAGTGGTGTGCTGTGGTTTGTACTCTGAGCATTCCAATAAAACTAGAATTTATTTTTCTAGAACTGCAGGTTACTGAAATACTAGAAATCTCTTTACATATATATATATATATACACCCACATACTGAGGAGAGGTGACTGTCAAGATTCAGTGATTTAAAACCTTAGATCTGTGGCCCTGGAGTTCAGGTTTTTTACTTGCACTCCCAAATATTTGTATTTTTGTTAATAACTTTATGATAGATATATTATTGCTGATATGGTTTTCTGTTGTTTTGTTGTCTCCTTCCTTCACGTGTGAGATCAGCCTCAGAAGTCTTCCTCATGCCTTCTGATAAGTTATCCTGTGGATAAATGAGCATTTGGTGGCTTATAATGTACCTGCTATGCTGAAACCAATGAGTAGGCAAAGCGGCATGACCGAGTTCAGTGAAGGAGCAAGGATTTGGAAACTGTGAGTCCGCAGCTCACCCAAGAGTCCTGAGTGTGCTGTCTTGCTGTGTGGGTGACTGCAAAACAATTCTGAGTGGGAAATGTCACTAAGGTACACAGTGTTAAATGACTCGCAATAGCTTCTTCGGGAATTTGCTCTTTAGAAGAGCTCTGCTCCTGCTGGTTTTCTGCCTTGGGTGCCATGGTTTGGCATACAGTTAGTAGCTTTTAAAATAGAAATGTGAAAAAAAAACCCCAAAAGAAAAGCAAAGAGCTACTTTTAAACAAAATTTTTTAATGTTAACTGTTGACATGTATATGTCATATTGTCATTTTTTCTTCGCTCCAGTACTGCTATCCACAGGGGAAGTTGTCTGAGTAAAATATCAGGCCTTCTAATGTGACTACTCACCACCAGTTTTTGTTATACAGCTAGGAATGTTTTCACAGGCTGTTAAAAAGATGAAAAACGAAGTAGAGAAAACGTGGATTGTTCATTTTGAATGTCAGTATTTCATGTGTATGAAGATCCATTTTGTTACATATAAATGATATAAACTTGACGAGCTTACTGGGAAAATTCATGGACTACATGCATTTCTAACTTCTAAGATACAACACAGCCTGTAATATCAGATTTATGTTAACGTAATTTTACAGCAAATAATTGTCTTTCACAAGCAGAAGGAATAAATGCTTTTATGTTTTAGATAGAGTTTGGATTGCATATTATGAATACATTAATGAGTATATGAATTATCATTTACTTCAGTTGTCCAGTCATTACAATGATAACGAATGTATTCTCTTGAATATGCAAAACACTGGGAAATCTTTTTTGCATTGACACTCAGAAGAGTAATAGCAATACTGAATGTATTCAGTATTTCCAGCTATGCATATTTTGCCCTGCTGTGTGTGTATTTTTTCTGCATGAGAGCAGAAATGCTATTCCTGTAAGAAATTTTAAATTGATGTATTTAAGCTCTGGTTTTGATTTATCTAATTCAGATTACTTTGAAATGTTTTAACTGACCATTTTCTGAGTTACCCTGATACTATCAGTACTAGTAAAATTCAATTCTGTGAAATTCAGCAGTGCTGAAACTCTTGGTGTTAGAAAATAGTCTTCTGTTACAAATTCATCTGGGGCATGTCTGAGCCCTAAGCTTTTTGGAAGTTGACTTTTCCAGTTGCTTGTACTCTTAGCAGCATTTTGGTAGCTGGCCTAAACTAGAAGTTCATGGGAGCAATTGAAGGCAGTGACTCTTTAGTGCAAGCATATTAGATTTATGCTGTCACTAGGTACTTTGTGGTTACCTACGGAAACATAATCTTATTATTCAGTTGTATATACTTTATGTGTACAATAGACAGAAGAGTAGTAGCAAGCCATGTGAAATGGGGGAGAGAGGAGCACAGCACCAGGCTATCAAACTTGTGGCTCTTCAGAGTTCACTATAAAAATTGTTTTGATGGTGCTTTCTTTGAGGCCATGCCACTGTTCGTGGAAGAAACCCCAGTGCTCACCTTGCAGATACCAGTGCAGTGAAGCAAGCAGGGGGATCAGGGGATGTTGCTTCTGCACTATTGCCAGGACTGTACTTGGCTGATTGTAAGGTGGTTTCAGACAGTGGGTGGGAAGGGTGTGCACCTTGCTCATGAGTGCTGGTAGGACTAGGACTTTCACCAGCTGTACGCTAAATTGTCACGTGTTGCCCAACTCCAGATTTAGGTTCTTCTGTCGGAAAAAAGTGAGAGTAAACATGTTGAAATCTGGGATTTTAAGTAATAAGAAAATGAGACTCTTAATCCCTATAGCGAATTTTTCAATGTCATACTTCTGGTGTTGTGCTTTTAGATATTATAATGTGACTGTAATTGAAAAAAAAAAAATTATGTCTTGCATAGTAATTTTCTTTAAGCACTGACAAATCAGTCAATTTAATTCCCCTAAACTGTGAGACTAGGAACTAGGAAAAAGCATGAGAAGTGATGAATGTGCAACATATAATTCTGATAGGTTTTTTTTCCCGGTAAGATACCAGTAGTATATGTAATGTGTGATATAATTCAGAAAAATGTATTTACATTTTTTAACTTTACTGGGATAAATGGTCCAGAGGGGGAGAAAAAAAGCACCTGGCAGGTGTGGTTAGTTGCTGCACACGTTTTGAAAATGTGTATTGTCCAAGCTTTCCGTGGGATATAGTTGAAAGGACTTCCATCAATCTTGAAAACATTTGCATATTTAGATTCTGAAAAAGACCTAATATGGTCTTGGGTAGGCTCCTGGAAGGAAGGAAATGTTTGCGATTCTTCAGTCACACAGCAGTGATCTAATTCATCAGGGCATTTTAAGCATGTATGTGGCTTTATAATCTTTTACTTCTTGTGCATAAAAAATGTTGAAGCTTAAGTTCTTTGCTGAGTCAGTCCCTTAATATACCAATTGGTTTTTTTCATGTATAGCCTTCTCTTTCTGATCACCAATCATAAACTCTTAATAACCATTAGTATAGTGGTAGTGTACTGGGTCTGGCTGGGATGGAGTTGATTTTCTTCCTAGCATCCCATATGGTGCTGTGTTTCATCTTTGTGACTAAACCAGTGTTGATAACACAGCAATCTTTGAGTTGTTGCTAAGTAGTTCTTGCACAGGGTCAAGGCCTTCTCTGTTCCTGTAGGGAAGGGACACAGCCGGGACAGCTGACCCCAACTGAGCAAAGAGTTATTCCATACCATATAATGTCATGCTCAGCAATAAAAGCTTAGGAGGTAATTTTTCTGAAATTTGGGTCACAACAATCCCAAGCAGCGCTACAGACCTGGAGAAGAGAAGGCTGAGGGGAGACCTCATCCCCCTCTACAACTACCTGAAAGGAGGTTGTAGAGAGATGGGGGATGACCTCTTCTCCCTGGTGACAAGGGATAGGACAAGAGGAAACGGGTTCAAGTTATGTCAGGGCAGGTTTAGATTAGATATCAGGAAATATTTTTTCAATGAAAGGGTTATTAAACACTGGAATAGGCTGCCAGGGAGGTGGTAGATTCACCATCCCTGGAGGTGTTTAAGAAAAGGGTAGATGAGGTACTTAGGGACATGGTTTAGAAGGGGTTTTTGTCAGGGTAGGTTAATGGTTTGACTTGATGATCTTCCAACCTCACCGATTCTATGATTCTATGAAGTAGCCATTGCTTGGGGACTGGCCTAGGCAGTGGGAGGTGGTGAGTGGTTGCCTTGGCATAACTGTCTTTAGCTTGACCCATGAGTTTTTCTTGGTTTTGCTCTTCCCGTTTTTTTTGCCCTTCCTGCTGGGGGTGTGAGTGGGTAAGCGTCTGGTGGCTGCTTAGCTGCTGGCAGGGGTCAACCCATCAGAGGGAGCCCCAAAAATACCTACTGCTTTCCAAGTATTGCCTTCCTTCAGAAAAAAAAGTTTGTGCCAGGTAGGTAGAAGCTAAGTCAGTGAAGATTAAACTGGAAATATGATGTGATTTATTTTTTTTCAACAGTTTTGGTAATAAATCATTGAACACAGAGGAACAAGTGACTTCACCTTAGAGCTTGAAATTGGAATAAGATACTTCAGTTAATCAGAGAAAGATCATCTCTAGCCTGTTGAGTTAGCTTTTAGGAAAGGCAGTGATGTGCAGTCAGAGTTGCTTTATGGCTGTAATTTAAGGAAATCAGTCTAGGCTGTAATAGTCTTTCCTAGCCTTCATCTATGAGTATCCCTTTTGATGTAAATTCTACAGACCTTTCAGAAAGCCAGTAGTTTTCATTTTCTCTTGGTTGAACTGTGAAGTGCCTTGCCTTCAGGGTAGAATTTCTTCTGGTTGATAGAGTGGGTGGAAACTGAGGAAGATTTCTGAATTACGCTTTAGAGAAACCTGATAGTGTTTCTGCCTTAACACAAACTACCATCGTTTGGTAAATCCTTGCTGAGTTCAGATAATGATATGGTAGGCATAATTCCACAAGCGTGAGATTGTTATGCAGGGATACAGGACTGCTGAAAGAAGTGTAAGCTATCATAGAAAGTCTTTGTGATTTGAAAACCAGGGGAGAAAATGTGATGACTACTGACATGCTTGGCATATCTGAGAGCATGTCTTTAGCCTTTTGTTCTTTCACTGAGAAGTAGTTAATGTTTTAGAGTAACCTAGTACCCGTGACCTCCCTTTTGACAGCATTCTTGTCTGAAATGACTGAAGGGGAGAAAACTTTCAATAATAAAGCCAAAGAGCAAAGGTGTTTGAAGCTATTTTGTGAACTAAGAAGTGGTATAATACATTTGGGACAATGATTTTTGAAATACCAAGAATAAGAGGAAAAAAAAAACCTCAAAGGGTACTAAGTGAAAAAATACAGCAAGAGATTCAGGTAGTTATTGCACGTTATGATGTGCATAGTGGAGTTTGATAAACTGTCATGAGCTTACTCAGTGGAACTTCAGAATTGTGCACCATACTTCACCTATGCAAAAGGTTTTAGTTTCTGGATCACTAAGTAACATCAATAGTGCATATTTTAGCAACTATTACATACATGAGTTGCATTTGCATCAGATAGGGCTAGTTCATTCCACTCAGGGAACTCATTATATGATTTTCAAAGGGTTTATAGTGGAAAGAATGTGATGTTTCCATTCTGTTCTCCAGAGTCTCAGAAAATAAATGGTTAGTAACATAGCCTCCAAAACTGGTCTTCTGTTATTGAATTGGTACAGATGTTTAATAAATGAACATTTAGGGAGGACTGTTAGCTATTCAATGATGTTTGTTTTCAGACTCCCTCTTATTCTCATTGTATGATGAAAAGTGTACCAATTTTGTATATCAGAGAGTTATCAAACTGATTTGAGATGTGAAAAAAAGCATTTTGAGACTTGGAATGATAGTAATCTGAGTCTGAAAATGTTACTTATGCTACTAGACCCATATTGTACATTTCCCTCCCAGTGCTGCCTTCAGGGGAATCTTGTTTGCACCATAATATCAGGGCCACCATTATCAGCTTTGTACTTCCTCTTTAGTTGTACGTCCAAAGTAATTTATTTGTAGGGTATGTGCCATACTGTGTACTGCAGTTTTGTGATACTGAATTTAGCTGCACAGACAGCTGAAATGGTGGGAATGAGTGGTCTTAAGGCTTTGAACAAAGAAAGAATTGGTTGAAATTTTTTAGTGAATTCCAGGTGAAAGTCTGAATATATTCACAAACAAGATGAATAGGACTACTAATCCTATAGAGGTTTGCACTCAACTGTTTTTCTGACTTGGTTAGTTTGAAACAACTAGTATGGTGCAGGCATGCATTGCCTTGAATAGTTTATTTCATAGGGAGACATGATAATTTCATGAATATTTAAATACGTTGAAGTCCATTTTGATTATAGTTTGTCATGTGATTTTCTTCTTTTAGTTCTGAGTTGCTTGAGAAGATTTCAAGTCTAGCTATTTTCTGAAAGGATACTGGTATTTTTCCTTCATTTCCAAAGAAAATACATTTTTTGGCAGAAGCGGTGATCTTTATCTTTCTGCTCTCATTTAAGAATTTCAGACTTTTATTTTAGCCAGTAAGAATAATGTTGAAATATACTTTTTAATTTTTTTATTTCCTTGCGTTAATACTGCAGATATCAGAAAGAAATTCTAAAGAAAAAAAATGTGTCAATCAGTAAAAAGTTTATTAAACTTACTTTCCTTCCACATGTTTTCACTCAATTTTATGTCTTCGTTCTTCACTTACAGCCTGTTTGAAGTGATTAGCAAACCTAAATTTAGATGTATGCCTGTCTTTTTAAGCGTCTAAACTCCATTGTAGACAATGGATATATAGCCAATATAGCCAGTGGAGCCTGGAGAGCAATTCTGGTTGTCTTAAGTGGAGATACACTGACTGGTCAACTGGGAGCTCTCTAGGCTCCCATGACTTCTTCATTGACAAGATCACCATTGATATTGGTGTGAAGACTGCTGTATTTAATTGTCTTAATTTGGAACTGCTTCCCATCAAAACCTTGTAGTTTAAACTAAGCCAACTTATCTCTCTGGTCAGGGGAGAGAGCAAGAGAGATACCTTTTGAGAGCAATTCACTCTACCTACTTTAAACATCTAACTTAAACGATGAAATGAAAGCATAATACAGCCAAAATCTGTGCACGCTCTGCCATAGAATCATAGAATCGTAAGCGACCTCTGGAGATCATCTAGTCCAACCCCCATGTTTAGGTGGAACTTCCTATACTCAAATTTGTGCCCATTACCTCTTGTCCTGTCACTGGGCACCACTGAAAAGAGCCTGGCCCCATCCTGCTGACACCCATCCTTTAAGTATTTATAGGCATTGATAAGGTCGCCCCTCAGCTGTCTCTTCAAGACTAAAGAGACCCAATTCCCTCAGCCTTTCTTCATAAGAGAGGTGTTCCAGTCCCCTAATCATCTTTGTAGCCCTTTGCTGCACCCTCTCCAGCAGTTCCCTGTCCTTCTTGAGCTGGGGAGCCCAGAACTGGACACAGTGCTCCAGGTGGGGCCTCACCAAGGCAGAGTAGAGGGGGAGGATGACCTCCCTCCACCTGCTGGCCACACTCTTCTGGATGCACCCCAGGATGCCATTGGCCTTCTTGGCCACTAAGGGCACATTGCTGGCTCATGTAGAAGTCTATACAGTTAAAGACAAAACCTGTGATTGTTGTGTAGTTAATGTTATCAGTAACAGGGCAAGATAAAATGTCTCTTAATTAACTTAATAACCTGATAGTTATGTTTAGACATAGCTAATTAAAGCTTTCTTGTAATTGGGCCTATGATTAATAGACTGTGAAGACTGTTTCATTTGTGTTAAATGCATGGACAGTCACAAGGAAATTAAAATTTGAGCCTGCACTGAATAACTAACAGAGCACCTCAGGACAGCACAATAGTGAAAGATTATTCTCTTTATAAAGAATTAATGTATTAAGTCGCCAGTTTATACATGTTTTTTTCAAGTTCTTTTGGAGCCTTATCAATATGTGCATGAACCTCTTGGAAATACCCACAGATAACTTTTGCAAGTTTCTTTTAAAATAGTCTGTCTTACATAGTTAATAAAACTAGTGAATGTAAAAGCATATGAAGATACTGTTACAGAAGAAAGTGGAAATAATTGGTTTCATTTCTGGTTTGCACAGTGCAAGGTGAAATCCTTGGAGGAGTTTAACTGCCAGTTTTTCTGGAGTTTATATCACCTTTCTGCCCGTTCTTTCTCATTCTGGTCAGGGCAGAATATAATTTGGGGCAACACAGTGGGGAAACAGCAGAACTGACTGTATTCACCCTAGTGCTCTAGTCTGTAGTGATCATGGGAGTTTCCTTTCACCGCTCTCCTGTGCTGCCATGTCTCTTGTGGGCGCATAGGGAATAGCTACTGACATCTGAATAGGCTTCTTCACTTGTTACACAGGTGGGAGAGACTGAAGGGGGTCCCACTGATAGAAAAGACAAAAGGACATAGAGTGAAAAGAAGGCACAGCAGTGGAAAGAGTGCAGGAGGAGAGAGATTATGGGTCATCCGGCAGCATGGAGATCAAATCTGCCATGACTTTTTACGTGTTGTTATAAGGCATACTGTGCATGGAAGATCATGTTATAAAGGTAAACAAATTTTTACATTTTTCTTATTTGAATTAGGTGAAATTGGGAACAAGGAGAAAACTTAGAAATTTGGGCTAGAAAGGCAAAAAATATAGTTAATATTTTTAAGAGACATGTGTCTTACGTTTCTGTTTTTGGGCATAGTTGAAACTTATCTGTTGAATTTTTCATCAGGAAATGAATCTCAGTTTCAATGATCTTGTGCCATTTTTATTCTGCTGTTAATGCAGAGGCGGCTTCATTGAGACTAGTTGGTCTTTTCTGTTTTCTTTTTCTTGTGAAACCTTGCCTACTTACCACATTGTGAGTCAGATCAGACTGCTGCTCACCAAAATGGAATTTTATTTTTGTAACTTGTTGTACACTTTAGTTTTTCTTATTTAATACCTTCACTTTTGTCATCTTTTTTTGAAACATGTAGAACTTGTAAGAGTATATTTAGAGTACCATGCAGTATGTTATTCCTGCTGTCTATTAAGATGTCATCCAAGCAACAGATGAGAATGTCAAATAAACTTTGGATAATTTCATCAGAAGTTTAAGATAGGTTTTCTTTTACTAAGGAATGGCATTAGATGAAAATGCCCCTCGTAGGGCATTCCTAATCTGTAATGTTTTTCCACCTGCAGTGAAGTCTATGTTTTTACTTAAAAAATGAGCTGAGTGCTCACTAAGTAAAGTTACTGCCTGTGTGAATTTTTTTGCTTTTTTTTGTTGGGTGGTTTTTGGTTGTGTGTTTTTATATCTTGCCCCTCCCAACCCTCCACCCCATGGCATAGCCAAGCAATCGAACACAAGTTGGAGGTTGAGCAGATGGAGTTAGGTCCCTTGGTGGACTGGGTGGGAGAATTTGGTAGGAGGGCAAAGGCAGTGGGGAGATTTGTTCCTGTGTCTGGGATCTCTGACAGTGTGTGGCAGGAGGATATGGAAGGAGATAACACTTCCAGCATGTGAATGTGGATTTACCCAGAGCATATGACTGAAACTATTATCACTGCTATTGTTATGGCTGGTTGGGGTGGAGATGTTCTTTGCAAATTCTGCAGAGTTTGGGAACCCAGCTGTGGTAAGTTAGAGAACACTTCACATCTTGCTTGGAGCAGCCTGAGAAGCAAATCCCTAAGAGTTTATTCATTCCACTTTTAATAAGTGGAGAATACTCATAGTATAGAATTATTTCTTCCTTAAATGGTAGGCTTTATAATCTGAGTCACCTTTATGTTGACTTTAAGTTGTATTTACTTTTAATGACATCTCTGAAAGTGCTTGAGGCAAATCACTTTGAGGCTTATTACACAAATAAGTAGTATTTTTTTTTTGAACTGCATACAGTTTATGAGGATTCCAGCAATGGTATTTCTTTTTTGCTTTTAGGTGTACAGGATTGGTACAACTAATTTGTTACTCCAGATAGATAAAAGTAGCCTATATCTAGAGTTCTTTTAACTTTTCTAATTGCTGTCACAGAATAGAACTGATTATGCTCTGGAACAGCACTGATCTCTAAATCATTCAGGCCTTATTATCAATAGGCCTTTGACACTGTCCCCCACAACATTCTTCTCTCTAAATTGGAGAGATATGGATTTGATGGGTGGACTGTTCAGTGGATGAAGAATTGGTTGGATGGTCACATCCAGAGGGGAGTGGTGAACAACTCAATGTCCAGATGGAGATCAATGACAAGTGGTGTTCCTCAGGGGTCCATATTGGGACTAGTACTGTCTAATATCTTCTTCAATGACACAGATGGTGGGATTGAGTGCATCCTCAGCAAGTTTGCAGATGATACACCAAGCTGAGTGGTGCAGTTGACACCTGAGGGATGAGATGCAATCCAGAAGGGGTCTGGACAAGCTTGAGAAGTGGGTCCGTGTGAACCTCATGAGGTTCAACAAGGCCACATGCAGGGTCCTGCATCTGGTTCGGGGCAACCTTCGGTATCAGTACAGGCTGAGGGATGAAGGCATTGATAGCAGCTGTGCTGAGAAGGACTTAGGGGTACTGGTGGATGAAAAGCTGGACATAGAATAGAATCATAGAATTGCCTAGGTTGGACGGGACCTTTCAGATCATCTAGTCCAACCATCAACCTAACTCTGACAAAAACCATCACTAAACCATATCTCTAAGCACTATGTCTACCTCTCTTTTAAATATCTCTAGGGATCGTGACTCAGCCACTTCCCTGGGAAACCTGTTCCAAAGCTTAATAATCCGTTCAGTGTAAAAATGTTTCCTAATATTCAGTCTAAACCTCCTGTGGAGCAACTTGAGGCCGTTTCCTCTTGTCCTATTGCCTGTCAATGGGGGAAGAGACTGACCCCCACCTCTCTACAACCTCCTTTCAAGTAGCTGTAGAGAGTGATAAGGCCTCCCTTCAGTGTCCTTTTCTCTAGGCTAAACAATCCCATCTCCCTCAGCTGCTCCTCATAAGACTTGTTCTCCAAACCCCTCAGCAGCTGACGTGAGCCAACAATGTGCGCTTGCAGCCCAGAAAGCCAAGTGTATCCTGGACTGCATCAAAAGAAGTGTGGCCAAGCAGGTTGAGGGAGGTGATTCTGCCCCTTCTCATGAGACCCCACCTGGAGTACTGCATCCAGCTCTGGACCCCTCAGCACAGGAAAGACATGGACCTGTTGGAGCGGGTCCAGAGGGTGGCCACAAAAATTATCAGAGAGCTGGAGCACCTCTGCTATGAAAACAGTCTGAGAGAGTTGAGGTTTTTCAGCCTGAAGAAGAGAAGGTTCCAGGGAGACCTTACTGTGGCCTTTCAGTAATTAAAGGGGGCTTATAAGAAAGATGGGAACAGACTTTTTAGTAGGGCCTGTTGTGATAGGACAGTAAGTAACGGTTCTAAACTAAAAGAGGGAAGATGTAGACTAGATATAAGGAAGACATTTTTTATGATGAGGATGGTGAAACACCGGCACAGGTTGGTGGTAGATGCCCCATCCCTGGAAACATTCAAGGTCAGGTTGGATGGGGCTCTGGGCTCTGAGCAACCTGATCTAGCTGAAGATGTCCCTGCTTATTGCAGAGGGGGTGGGCTTTAAAGGTCCCTTTCAACCCAAACTATTCTATGATTCTATGTTAACAGTAGATAAAAAAGTGGTCCTTTTGAATAGGAACTAATTTCACATCACCTCAGAATAGCACTTTTTTTTTTTTGTACTTTGTGCAATTATGTTCTTAGTGTTATTGCTGTGTCTCAGAATAAAGTAAAGGATCCTATAATCAGTTTTATTTTATTAGGTCTGTTTATGTTAATTAAAGACCATTTCTTCCTGTGACAACCAAGTTAGTGATGGCAACAATCAAGTAGCTTTGTCTTATATTGACACATAGGCATTATAACATTTTTCATCTCCATATCATCTTTTTTAATGCTACATTAATTTTTTAATTTATTATTAATAGTCACCCATGCATGTCTTTAAAAAATGAATAGTATCGATGCATGTATCTCAGTTCTCATCATTTTGTTTTTATTAATCTAAGACAGAAAAATAATTTTCAAACCATGATTCAAAAAAATGATCTAAATTACAAGTCAACTATTATAGGGTGACACTTTTCCTTTGGTGATAGAATCCTCTGCAGCGGAACTCCTACAGCTATCACAGTCCATTACAAGCACAAGATTGTATCTTTCCACTTGTCACTAATTCTGCATTTTGGCAGGGAAAAAAAGAAAGGTTTGCTGTTAGAGTGTTGCCAAGCAACCAAAATATGAATTACTCCAATTTCTGGATGTTTCTTGTATGATGTATATTGGAGGGTTTCTCCTACCTTGGTGCGAGACAGTCTAGATGAAGTTACACTCCATAGCTTTATCATTTCTAAGATTAGTAAGTAGCTGAATTTCTCCCTGTGGAGTTTCATTTAAAAACCAAAGACTCTTTTTTTTTTTTTTTTTAATTCCCTATATATAGTTATCAAAAGTCTCATCACAGATCTTCACGTCTTCACAAGGCATGCGATTGGGCATGTTTTCTCCTTTTTGTTTTCTGAAGTTAAATTTCTCCTTCTGAAATGGAAAGCTTGTTTTTGCCTCATTTTCACTTATACATAATTGTTTATACCACTACTTGAATAAAAAGAATGGAAAGGCTTGGAGTGGACAGCGATAACTTGCTATGTCTTAATAATCCTCCATGCTGTTCCTCATGTTTGCTGTTATTTGCTGTACTACCTCTCAAGTGTATTTTTCCAACACAATTAACTGATGGTAATAGCAAGAGACTACTGGTATTTGGAAAATTAGTTATTAAATGAAGCTGTGTGGAAAATTTGTAGTGGATGTAGACTTAACTGCGTGGAAATTTTGGTAAGATTTATGCTTGGGGATAGATGAAGAGAGAATAAATGCACTTGATAACTTAGCCAGTTTTTTAATTTTGTTGGACGTTCCTGTAATTTTTTTACTTCTGTGGAGCTTTTTTGTTTTGAAGTGTCAGACACAGATTTCCTGTGGAACTATGGGGATTTCAGGGGCACCTCCCACATTAGGCATTGATTTCCTCTCAGGGCACATGCCCAGCACAGAGACACATCTTATTTCTTGATTCCTAGTCTGTGTTTTATGTGTAGGGAGCCAGGGAGAACCTCAGCAGCATTATGGAGAGTGCTCCTCTTTCTGCAGCCCTGCAAGGCCAGGGTGTGTAACAGCAATTACGTAGTATCAGTGCCTGGCATAGGAGGTAGTTTCCTGTTAACATTGGTTTCCTATCCATGCCTGCAACAGTGTAATACAATATTTGCTCATGTCTATACAATAATATTTTGGAGGACTTACTTGCTTTAAAAAATGTCTGCCTGTTTGATCAAACCCTGGAGTTCCTACATACAAATGGGCATTCTAACTAGGTCATTGTCCCATGTCTGTATGAGATCAAAAGGCAACAACCTTCCCAATACAGCAATTTCCAATGAGAAGGAACTTGAATGTATGGGTCAGAGATGAGCTACTCACTGCTCAGAAAAGGTGTTTGTTCTGAATGATTAAATGAACCGTATTCAGATTGTTTGGAGTAAATTTGAGCAGATAGTGGGGCTGGGTTTTTTAATGTAAATTCCAGTGGATAAGTGATTGTACAGCCTAAGAGCACTTCAGACATGGACATTGCACAGGGCAAAGCTAGCAGTAGTTTGAGGAGATGGACATTTCCAGCTGTTTTCTTCAAAGCTGAAAACAGGTTTTTCCTTTATAAATGCTCCTTTACTTTAGGTAAATGCAAGATTAGCTTAGGTGCCACTAACTTTTTGTTCTGTTTTAATTTTCTAAAGGAGTTGATGACCAAGCTGATAACAGAGACACCTGACCAGCCAATTCCGTTTCTAATTGATCATCTTCAGTCCAAACATGGGAACCGCAGTCAACTTCAGAGAACATTGTCTGGCTCTGCTGCCCTTTGGGCAGAGAGTGAAACATCAGGTATGTTCTGTATGCCGGAAAGGGCTAGTCCCCAGTATAATCTTCCCACATTTTCGTCTATGATTTTCTGGATGCATGTTTGCCTACTGAAAGGTATTACTCTGTTGTTTTGAGCACGTACAATAAATTCTGTTTGTCCAGTAGATCTATATTGTTGGCTATCAGCTCAGCCTATGTACGTATTGTGTGAGTATGTGTTAGAGTTACAAGATGGAAACAACCTCAGTCTCAATGAGAAAGGTGCATATAAAGGTCCCTTGATTCCCCAGCTGCCCTCTTTGCTTTCCCTTTCATTTTGCTTTGTTCTCCTTTTCCCTCTCGTGGTGTGTCTATGCCTGAGATTAGCCTCTGTTGAGGTATTTTCTTTAATAACACACATTTTTAACTACCCATCATTCCAACACTTAATAAGAAGATTCTGTTACTACTTTATGAACTCCAGTGTAAATTATTTATGATTGTAGATCTTCAGAAGCATAAAAAAAGTTTCTGAAATAATAGCTGCTCTAATTCTAAAGTAGAAATTTTAGCTTTGATAATCTGGTACAAGCTACTATTAGCTTGTTGGATTTGTATTTAAAAACCGACTGATTATCTGTTTCAGACTACAATAGATCTCAAATAGTTGCTGATAGTCAAAATGTTAGTTGCCTGACAAAACAACTTTTTATTTGTATCAAATGTAAAGTTTTAAGCATAGGCAGTCAAACATGTAAGAGAATAAATGGAGGTTAAGGGCTTTTTCATAACAAAACCTAGGATGTTATGTTTTTACTGAAAAACATATTAATGAATTTCTAAATGTTGATGTTTAGGAAATGGAAGATATACATGAAATTTAGCATAAATCAGATATAGGAGAACAAAAAGAACTGACTTTGGTTTGGACTGTTTCTTCTGGATTAATTGTTTATTAAGACTTTGGAAAATGACCCTACAAATGTTATTTGTTACAAATGTAATTGCCTGATTTAATTCTTTTAACAGAAAATAAAGGAACAAGGAGAGATTTTAGAAGTTATGATAAACCTTGGCAGGTAAATGCAAAAAAGCCTAAAAAGTCAAAGAGCGACCTGGCCGTGTCCAACATTTCTCCACCGTCACCGGAGTCCAAGTCATGTAAGAAAGCTTCACTACATTATTAATTCATGCATACTTCCAAACCCATAGTATGTTCTTCTGTTGAATTTGGATTAAAATGGAAAGCAAACTATGAGCAGTCGAAATGGCTAAATATATATGTTAGAAGAATTTGATTCTTGCTTTACTTTCACTTGAATTATGAATATTTAATAATACCCTATGTTGTCATCTATAGATAGAACAGAATTGTAGATAGATAAAAAAATAGAAGAATATCTGGGTGTCATGCACAATTTTATGTTCAGGTACCGATTATGATTTGAAATTTTAGTTTGCATTGCCATTTTGCATGTGTAAAATCTGTTCTGTTGATATTGGTCCTAAAAACAGGGTTTTTTTCAGTGTGTCAGGCAATGCAAAACTAGGAATTATGAATAAATACTGTTCGAGATCTGGGGACAGTGTCAGCAGAACAGGTGTACTACTGTGAGAGTTGATGAAGGAATCTAAATGTACACTGAAAGAAAAGGCAGAATATAATTAGAGTGACTGAAGAGAATATTGTCAATGACCTGTAAAATAGAAGTAGTAAAAATAAAGGCAGGAAGCCTTAATGGAATGTAGTGCTTCCTGTGTATGGGCTATTTAAGAAATACGGTTTTTAAGCTTGATTTTTTTTTTACACAAATAAATATATCTACAATATACATACCTATATACATACGGGTAGACACACACATACAAGTGTGTATACAAGATTTGTTCTCCAAAATAAATTGCAAAATTATATGTTCATCTGTTGACTACTGTAGCTTTTTGAAATGTTTATAATAGCCAAGTCTTTTTAATAACTGAGAGCGTGAATAAGGGGACCAGATGAGAACAGATATATAGTATACTGGAAGAGAAGGCTTGCTGTCTTTCCTCTAAAAGCAAGATGGAGAAGTCTAGACTTCGGAGGAGTCAAAGAAAAATCTCCCAGTGGCCTCAGTAGGTCAAAATATAGCACAGCAATGGGTAAATAATGATAGATTTATGAAATAGAGGCACTGTGCTTCTGGTAATTAACAGTCTGGTATAGTTATGAAACCTTTTTGATCAAGAATAAATAACTGTAACGAGTTAAAAATAAGCATACAGGTAGTTGTGTCCCATAGCACTGCTTTTCTCAGGACTGTATTGTCCTAGAACAATTTATGGATTATTTTTCTGGAAATGGGGCATGTCTTTCTGTGTCTTCTTTATGAAGCACATTCCCTGATTCAAAATTACTCAAATTTATTCATCGGTTCCACTATATCCCTCTACGGGCACATGAATTTTTAAGTCAGTCTGAAAGGAGCATATGGATTTTAATTCAATTTCTAGAGTAAATAGAGGTATTCAGAGAAGTGGTCATAGTCACTCATGATCTGAGTCTAATCTAATGGTCTTTACTGGATAACAGCAATTTATGGAGATACACTGGTAGAAACAGTGGCCAAGGGTATTGTGAGCTGTTCCTGTCATCATACTATGTTATTCTTTTCCATCCCTCTTCTTGCACTTCAGATTCTGTGATATGCATCAAGTAACTTCCATGATATCTAAAGATCTCAAGTTCTCAGTCTTTATCCCAGGTAGGGGTGCGACATCATGTCATTCCCTTCATGTGTGTGCCTACTACAAGTCTCAGGCTTGTTGTTCCTTACGTTGTCCCAGGAAAGGGACAAAGAGGAGGCTGGGCACTCTAAACTAGCAGGTCAAATGTGAAGCAAGGAAATAATTTATACATCCATAATAAGAATGGACTCAAGGATCTGTCCTTTTGGACTGAAGGGCATCTAATAATGCTCTTCAATTGATAAGGTTTGCTTTCAAGCTATCCAAGTCCTTAAGTGTAGCAACAGAGTTTGTGGGAGTGACACTTTACCCGCAACAGAGGAAGATAGAATTAGGGTCTGCTTAAGGCAATTGGACATACATAAATACATGGCACTATATGGGGTTCATTCTGAGCACACTGACAGAGGAGACTAATGTTTTGGCCAGGCCATTCTGTCATCACTGAAAGGTCATGATGATTGTGGGAGTTTCCTGATGATGAGAAAAAGGCTATCATCGCATTGATTTTGTGAATGGCAAGAAGGAGACTTTGGGGACTACAAGTTGATCAGCCTACCCTCACTCTGTGGGACAATTACTAAGCAAATTTTCCTGGAAGGTGTTCCCAGACACAAGGAGGAAAATGTGAGTGGGGACAGCAAACATATATTTATGTTATTGTACATGCCGAATCAGGTCATTCTGATTGCCCCCTTAGGGGAAATAGCTGTCGTTGTAATCAAAGAAAGAGCAGTGGATGTTTAATATCTTTACTTTAGCAAAACCATTGTTAGGCTTCCATAGTATCCTTATAACTCAATTGGTGAGATATGGAGTGGGTAAATGGGCAATAAGATGTGTGGAAAGTTGGCTCAACTGTTGGATTCAAGGGTTTGTGACTGGCAATGTAAAGTCCAGTTGGAAAGCCTATCAGTGGTGGCATGCTTAAGGGACTGGTATTGAGGCTAATACCATTTAAAAGTCTTTCTTAATGTCCTGGATGAGGAGGTAGAATGTTCTTTTAGCAGGTTTGCAGGTGAGACCAAATTGTGGGAATTGGTTGGTATTTTGGGTAGCAAGGCTGCTATTCAGAGGCACCTCAAGAGGAGTGAGGAATGGGCTGAGAGGAAACTCATGAAGTTCAACACAGGTAAATGCAAAATCCTGCATCTTGAATGGAATAACCCTGATCAGTAGTATGAACTGGGGTCTGGGTGGCTAGAAAGTAGCTTTGGAGTAAAGGACCTGGGGTGCTGATGGACAAGAACTTGAATACGAACCAGCTGTGGCTGTACCCTCTCGCAGCGCTGAAGGTGAGCGGCATACTAGGCTGCATTAGCATGAGTATGGCCAGCAGTATTTATTTTGCACTTTTGAGATGGCACCTGGAGTATATCATGATAGACAATGGTGTACTGCAGCAAGTCCAGTGGAGGTCCACCAAGGTGATGAGAGGGCTCGAGCACATGATGGACAAGTAAAGGACAACAGGCAACAAAAAATATACTGCGAGGGTGGTCAAACAGTGGAAGAGATTGTCCAGAGAGGCTGTGGAATCTCCATCTGGGGAGATACTCAAAACTCAACTGGATAGTCTGAGCAACCTGCCTTCAATGGACCAGTTTTGAGCAGCAGGTTGGACTAGAAGACTTTAAGAGATCCTTGACAATCTAATTATGCTCTGATTCCATGCTTTCCTGCTTACACCCTTTCCTATTTCTTTTTCCCTACCATGGTTTTAAACCTAGATTTCTCCTATTATTTTCATGATTTACTCACCTCTGAAAATATTTGTCTCTGCAACTTTTTGAAAATACCTTGAGTATTTGAACTAGTTTTCTTTTTAATTCCTATCACAGAGGCTGGTTTCAGCCATGTGTGCTTTTGCCTGCCATATCTTGCTTCTCTTATTTTCTGCCAACAACCAAATTAACACAGACTTTTTTTGACTTTTTTTGCTGGATTTATGGCAAAATCAGTGGTACCGGATGCCCCTTCAACGACTCAGATCAGCAGAAAGAAAGCATGTTCAGAAGCCATTTATTACTCTGTCCAGATGTGCAAAGCATATTCCATTTCGTTTGTGCCTTCAGCTTGTACCTCAAAACATTTTTGGGTGTCATTGCACATTTTTTGCCTAAGCCTATCCAAAGAGGTAGTAAGGACTCATCTGAACAACAGAATGTTTTAGGCCTGCTGAGACCTAAAGATTTACTCTCAGATTTGTGTTTAAAACAAACACAAAAATCCCCACACCCAACAACCTAAAATGCCCCCCAGAACTACCAAAACAAATCCAAAATTTAATGGGGTCTGTCAGTTGTAATACGTTTTATTGCAGAGCTTTTGTCTTACAACTATCTTGTTGAAATGATCCTGAACTTGTAAGTTTATTCAGAACTGAGAATTATCATTTCATAGGAATCTTTCGAAACATTAGGAGAATTGATTTATTTAATTAGGAAATATTTTTTTCATTCAGAAGAGATGATGTTTACTGCAGTGTGCATATTATTCCTGCACAGATATCTCTTCCTTATGCATTCAACCTTTTTACTGGAAAGATTCCTCCAGTCTTTCTTCCTGCTTGTTGTGATCTCAGTCGCACCTGAAACAAACACAGAAACAAGAAACCCTGGTATCTGGTTTGATGTGTGCAAAAACATAATTAAGCAGAAGCTGCTGCTGTTATCTGGCAAGGAAGAGGCTTGAAGCTAGGGCTCCTAGTGTGTGTGTGTGTGTCTGTGTTTATATAAATATACTTCTTGAAATGTTTAGGTGAGCACATTCCATGTTTGAAGAGGAACAAATCTGGGAGTTTGTAAACAGTTTGTGAAACAGACTTCTTGCTTCCTGGCCAGCTGCTTTTAGGCAAAGTAGATTGATCTCTTCACCACCTCCATATTAAATCAGATCACAGATCGTCCTTTTGCTCTGCTTCAGTTCACCATACTCACCATATCCCATTTACAGTTCACAATATTGTGTATTTCTAATTGCTTTTGGTCAATCTAGGACTGGAGGCCATCGTCTCTAGCCTTATAATATTCAGGTACTGTGTAAACCAGTTTGCCTGTATTATCAAAGAACTATAATCTGAATGCTATTGCAAAATTTAAATACATGAGTAATTTTAGGCCCAATAATAACACATGTATTTTTGTTCCTTGAGGTGTGAGATAGTCATGCAATGCATTAATGAAATGTAGGATTTAGTTGCAAGTGGTCTGATTCTGTCTGCAAATCATGTCTTGAAAAGCCATGTATATGTAGATGAAAACAGTTCTGATCTTGTACCATCATGCAGTAGAAAATAAAGGTCTGCTGATTTGTGACAGAGTTCATAACACAGCTGTGAATTAATCTGATGTGCATTTGTTAGGGGAGTGTGCCACTAGAAAATCAGAAATATTGGAAAGCATGGCTTTGCAATCTTCTAAGATGAGATGGGGAAATCTCAGCTCCATAAAGGGAAAACCCAAATATTTCTATACAAGTGCTATGATGTAGAAGTAATGAATTTTATGAATTGTAGGCAAATAATTTCAAGAGAAAGTGTTATATAAATATCTCAAATAACAGAGATTAGGTTGAGGCAGGTAATAAGATGAGGGATTTAAAATCACTGATATGATGATTTTGAGGAATATGAGTGAGTATAATAAAGAAAGAAGAAGGTCTGAATATTATGAAAGGATTTTAGTAAGCGTGTAGTGACGTATGTGTGGAAATGATACATGATGGACTTCATAAATACAGAAGATCATGTATTTCAAAAGATCTCGAGGAAGCCTCATATGGTCTTTATACAGTTTTGCATGCTTCACACAAAGTCATCCATTTGACAATGACCAGTGCTTGTTGATGCTATAGTTGGGAAGATACAGGTTTATATTTTAAAATAACATTTCTAAGCAAGTGGAAGATGAATCTTGAAAGATGAGAGGCATGTACCACATGATGTAATGAAGTAGATTTTTAGTTTTAGTATACATTCATTAGTTAGAAGAGTAGGTAAGTAAGAAGAACTATAGTAGAAGTAGTAAAAATTTCAGTGAGTTCTAATTCTGCTTAACTTACTCTTCACTTTTGGTTCAATAGAACAAGCCAAGCTCGTTGTTGGAATAAATTCTATTGTCTGAAGTCTGAAATGTTCCATGACAGCGTATCTGTTTTGATACATTTTCACTGAAGTACAAAATGGTTCACTGAAACACAGACTGCTGTACACCTGCATGCAAAGCAAATTTCCACCATGTTTTTGACTGGTTTCCCACCATCCATCTATTGAGATGCAGTCCAAGCTTCCTGTGTTTGTGGGACATTTCTCTGATAATTGTCTTAAGCATGTTGCCTTACTTTCCAAGGATAGAGTCTTGATACTCTCATTTTCCTGATGCAAGTTGGTCCATATACTCGGCAGTTGCTGGTCCTGGAAGCTCCACAGCTGTTGAATAGAACTTATGTTTGTTTCATTTGGCTTCCGACACATCACAAAATTGGACAGTTTCTCAAATATTCTGTTCTTTGGTGTTTTGAAAAATGTGGTTTGTTTGAAATTGACATGGTATCAAATTCCAGTTTGTTGAAATTTTTTGCAACCCGGAAGCTCTAAGGTTTGTTCATCCCTGTACATGGTTTTACCATAATAAATTATTGTCTGTTTGTATTTTGGTGGTGCTACAAGTTGACTCTGGTGTGGTGAGTTCAATATAAACATGGAAAGAAAAGTCTGTTAAACTGCTAGTGGGCTAGAGTGAGCGATGCTGTAGAATGTAGTGCTGGTACACCGAAGAGAGAAGATCAGGTGGCTGAAGAAGCAGGCAGTAAAGGTGCATGTGATCTCAATGTAAAACAAAGGTGAGCAGAAATAGACCTCATTATAGAATTTATTTTCTAGTTTACTAAATATTTATATTTACAGTTAGTAAAAGTTTAGAAAAAAATACTAGGTGGAACATTTTGTCATCTGTAAATAAGAAAAAGGGTGAGAAATACTGGAGTTGTGCTATTAAATTCAAGTTAATTATACTAGTGTGTATGACTGAAGGAAATTTTTCGTCACACAAAAATTTAGATAACTTTTTTTAGGTAGCTTTTAATGAACATAGTGGTTCCTAAACCAGGAATTTTGATTGGCATTAAGTATCAACAAAAATTATAAGCTGTCCATCTGAATAGAGGCTATTCATACTGTAGTACCTTACTGCCTGTATCTGTTCACTAGGAACCACCATAGCTCATTATTTTCATTGTCCTCAGAAGGAAATAATTGACTTGTCCTTTTTGAACACAAAGCAGAACTGGACTCTGAGAGACTCCAACTTGCCCCTCTCTTCCTTTTTTCTTATTGAGGCTTCCTGTGTTTCTTTCCTCCTACTTTTGTCTCTGTAGGTCCTTTTTAATGTCTCCTTTGTCTTCTGTCTTTGACTATGTCTGTAATTGCAACCTAATGTATTAACTTCCCTAATCCTTAACCAGGTTCCTGAGCGGGTGTTACAGATCAGAATGTACTCTGGGTTGTCAGTCTCTGTATAATGTCCAGTTTGAAGATGACTTGGTTTATGTCTACGGGAGATGGAATCACATTCTTTGTGACAGAAGGACTTAAACATACCATTGTCCCATTTTTTTAGCTGGGAAAGATGGCTATTGACTTAACTTCAGCTTTTCCTTGTGCAGTCGATCCAAAGTGGAACAGATTCTATATTCACACAGAGGGCAGTCAGCAATAAGGCAGATTTCAATAGCACCAGTTATTTAACATATTTTGTAAGAGCTACCAGACCTCAAAGTCCAACCATAATTTCCTCATACCATTGTAAAAGCACTCTGACATTCCAAATGATCATTGGGTACCACTTTGTTTTTGCATGATCTGTAGGAGTCTGCAGCTCTCCTTCTTAGCATATAATGAAAATAAAGTTTGTGAGCATAAATTAGTTCTCAACTGTAAAAATAGTAAATAAAAATTTCCAAGCTGGCCAGGATATATTGTGCATTATAGGCTTTGACTTTGAATTTATTTTTAAGTGACTAGTTAGCAACCATTGATAAATGCAAATGGTCCTTTCTGTTGGGAATGTAGCCTAGGCATCATCATCTTCACACCAGCATGTGCGGTTCTCTGCGCGGTAATGCTGTGTTTGCAGTCAAAATAACAATTGCATTTGATGGTGAAGGCAGCAGATCGCTTAGTTCAGAACACTGGCAAAAAGGACATGTTAAACTGTAGTTCTAGAGACAGCATCATTTCTGTTTTCATTTCTACAAATTGTTCAAAATNCCATTTTGATAAAATGACTAAAAGACAAAAGTACTCATTTTGATTTTGACATTTTTCCTTGTTGGCCCCTAGGATGCACAGTTCTGTTTTGATGTAAATGAAGTACCTTCATATGCAATATTTTTATTAACTTTTTCTGTTATTGCATTATATTTATTATTCTAATTGTTAATAATAATTCCTGTTTGCCAATTAATTCAGTCACAAGAATCATCCCAAGTATGCATTTGTTCACAGGTGTTTTTGTTTTCATTTCGCATTGACCAAAGAAAATATTTCCAGCTGTTAAAATAGGAGGATAGTTAAGTAATTTCCACTTAAGGTACTTGAGCTTGTGAACTCATTGTGCGGCTTTTTTTTCTACATAGGAGTCTAAACTACCAAATCTAAACTTCATCTATATATCTGTGTATATTTAGTGCCAAGGTCAATAGAGCATCCTAAATGGGATTGGAGGACAAAACCGGAGAACCATGATTTTGATGAACTAAATCATATTCTTCAAGAGAGCAAAAAACTTGGAAAAGCCCTTGAGAATCTGTCTCGCAGTAAGTTGATTGATTTTAGTTTTTAATGTAACCATGCAGCCTGAACTGTAATTTCAAAGTATGTATCAAGAAGGTGGTCTTCTATTCAATGAAGACTAAGTTCACTGACATCAGCANACAGCATCATTTCTGTTTTCATTTCTACAAATTGTTCAAAATGTTCACATTGGTCAATGCAGCTCTTCATTGTGGGTCCTACGTAAGTCAGAAACTCCTTCTCTTCTTCTCTGCCATTGTAGGTAAAACTAGCTTAGCAGTTGAGAAACTGTTACTTTAAAATTAAATCAAAGGGTTTGGTATTAGAGAATGAGTAGGAGACTGTAAGCTTAGGACTGTGCTTCCCAAAGATTGAGGTTGTTTAAGTATCACGATAAAGATACAGCATGTACAGCATGAACAATAGGGACATATTTTGTTTCACTGTTTTTATGAACTGTTATTTACACTTTATGATTTTTTTAAAAAAAATGTATATACACATTGTTATAAAAGCTTTATCTAAAGTATATTTTTTTTTTCCATTTTGATAAAATGACTAAAAGACAAAAGTACTCATTTTGATTTTGACATTTTTCCTTGTTGGCCCCTAGGATGCACAGTTCTGTTTTGATGTAAATGAAGTACCTTCATATGCAATATTTTTATTAACTTTTTCTGTTATTGCATTATATTTATTATTCTAATTGTTAATAATAATTCCTGTTTGCCAATTAATTCAGTCACAAGAATCATCCCAAGTATGCATTTGTTCACAGGTGTTTTTGTTTTCATTTCGCATTGACCAAAGAAAATATTTCCAGCTGTTAAAATAGGAGGATAGTTAAGTAATTTCCACTTAAGGTACTTGAGCTTGTGAACTCATTGTGCGGCTTTTTTTTCTACATAGGAGTCTAAACTACCAAATCTAAACTTCATCTATATATCTGTGTATATTTAGTGCCAAGGTCAATAGAGCATCCTAAATGGGATTGGAGGACAAAACCGGAGAACCATGATTTTGATGAACTAAATCATATTCTTCAAGAGAGCAAAAAACTTGGAAAAGCCCTTGAGAATCTGTCTCGCAGTAAGTTGATTGATTTTAGTTTTTAATGTAACCATGCAGCCTGAACTGTAATTTCAAAGTATGTATCAAGAAGGTGGTCTTCTATTCAATGAAGACTAAGTTCACTGACATCAGCAGTTACACTCCTGTTGATGAGGTTTACACAGTGTCTGAGATAATTTACCACTCTCCTGCTGACTGAAAGTACTTCCCCTGCACCTCCTTTTTTGTTATATTAGTTTTCTGCCAGTTTAGTGACCTAAATTAGCTCATAAAGAGATCAACACAAGGGGCTGGTTTAAGGAGAATGTTAGGAAGATGCAGCAGTGAGACTGTTCCTTTGGGTGGTAACAGTAAGATTGAATTAACCTTTGTGAAACCTTAAGCTCATTGATGGACATCAGACCTGTCACTGAAAAACAATTAGGTATTTTGTATCCTTGACCCCAATTAATTCCTACCAGTTTTCAAAAGCAATTCAAATAAATATTTTAAAGCATCTCAAATAAATGCTCAAAACCATTGTAGCCAATTATTTAATAACCCAAGTGTTGTCCCTTAAAAGATATAGTCAAACAGGAGTAGTCTTTAAAAATAGCATGCTCTTGTAAGTAGTAGCTCTGAGAATTACTGGATATAATAAGGAATACCTTGTTTTTTTCTCTTTTATTTTCTTTCCTATAGAAGAGAATTCTGAAGTACACTGGTGGGAGCAAGCACTACTAACAATTATCAAAGTATAAAAAGTACTCTCTGCCATGGTACATGATAACTAACTATGGTGTGGTCTGTGAGACATTTAAATGAGTGATATTTTCTTTCTTCTCTCATTGAATTATATCCATGGTACTTCTTGATTCGCTGGAAAAATTGCAGATGGTGAAGTTAGAAACAGAGCTGAATGAAGAATGGAAGATCTGTTTTGTGGAGAATTTTGAGATTCAGTATTTTTCTAAATTGTGTCAAATACCCCAAACTAGTTAGAGCAAATTTCCTCTCTCCCAAATGTTTAAGGCTGTTCACAATAATTATATTCTAAGCAATTTTCATATTTATATTAATTATAGTTGTATAGTTACAGAGGTCTTTTCAAATACGTTTCTAGTAAATTGGTCTATCTGCCTCTAAGGAGCCAACTCACCTTCAATCAGGGTCTCTGATTTGCAGCCCCACCATTGCCTGGCTGTGATGGGTGCGAGTGTCATTTTTCAAGCCTTTCTCCTTTGAGACTTGTAACCAAGCTTATCATAGATCAAGAAACATATTTTTTTTCAATTTCAGAGGTGTTATGTATTCATCATCTGGAGATACAAACCAATCCGATGTGAGTTCAATAATAAAGGACTAAATCCACTCTTCAGTCCTACATCTTCGTCTTTCCTTGTGAATATTGTTTAGGTTCCACTGAGCTCTGTCTTCTTTATACCTAAAATACAGTTTGCAGCATTCTGTACCTCTCTTTGCCACAAAGTTTTCTAACTGAAGTGCAAAGCACTGCAGCTCTTCTGGGTCCTACACTTGGCCTGGAGGTGAATGTACCTTATCTGTGTTGTTGGAGTCAGGTTTTCATAAAGTTATTTCATAAATGAAACATTCTTCGTTATTTCTTGCTAGTACTTGATGTTTTCTGATGATTTATCAAGATAATATGGAATTTTAATTCTATCCCCCAGAGTGCTTTAAATCACTTGCAGCCTAATACTAAGTTCACTTTCATGAATGTGCTCTCTATTTCTTCATCCAGATCATTAACGGAAATATTGTCAGACCTCTTCATGATTCCATTTCAGATCTGACAACCAGCCCTTGAAAGCTACTCAGTAAGTGCGTTTTTTCCCACCAGATGTTTATCAACCTTGCAGTGATTTCACCTAGAATGTAATTCTCTAATTTGTTTACTGGAGTATCATCTAGGACAGTAAACAAAGTCTTGTTATAGCTGAAATATTTCACATCTGCTTCCTCCTCTTATCCACTAGGCAGGTTTCCTAGTTGAGAAAGCAATTAGACTGATTTGATGCAACACATTCTTGATAAATTCATGCTGGCTAGTTCTTACCACCTTTCCTATCCATTAGATGTTGATAAATTGTTTATTTAACAATTTTGTCAAATATTCTTGTTGCTGTTAGATTTAGTCTTGCTGGTTAGTAGTTCCCCATGTCTTCCCTTTTTCTTTTCCAAAGAAAGATACAGTATTTGCCCTTTTCTGTCCTCTCCATTCCTGAAAGACAGTTACTAATGGATTAGAGGTTTCTTCAGCTAGTTAGTTATGTGCTCTGCAGTGAATTTCACAAGATTCTGCCAACTTGAATATATCTAAGTCATCAGAATATCTTTCAGCTTTTCATCATCTAACCTGCAGTTTTTCCTCTTAAATTCACTAGTGTTAAGCATCTGGGCACGATTAATTTTTTTGCAAAGACTGGAGCAGTGAAAGTGTGGAACAGTGGGATTTCTTTGTATCATCTGTTATTTGCTTTCCTTCTCTTCGATGTAACAGTTCTGTATTTTACTTTGTCCTCCTTTCCTAGTGTATTTATAGTACCTTTTCTTGTGTATGTTTTTCTTCTTTGGTAGTTGTTACTCATTTTGCACTCTAGCCTTTTTGGTTGTATCATTTAAACACTTGCATCAGATTAGTTCTAAGCTCTATGTCCTTTTTTCCCATTTTTGTTCTCCTCATTTTCATATCACTTCAGGAAATAAATCTGTTCTGTGCTGTGATTCCTTATGTGTTAGGATGATATAAAAATTCAAAATGAAAAATGTGAAAAGTTTGGGAAAATAGAAAAGGTATAATTTTGAAAATAAACATGGCTTTATTGTTCTCCCATATGAAGAATAGAGATTGCATATAGAAAATATCTTGGAGGGTTTCAATTAATAGACACGTCTAGAATTTTAAAAGTATAAAACATGTGAAACACTTTCTGTGCTGTACACAAACAAGCATCCCATGAGAATTTTACAAAAGCCATGACAAGGTCCCATAGCTACCTTCTCCAGTGTTAATGCTTGCTTTGGGCGGGTTAGTCACTGCTTTTGATTCCACAAGCACATCTGTAAAGTCTATGAGTCTAATGCTATGTTTGATACTAATCTTGTTTTGAAGCAGTATGGGACAAGCACCTGGCTCAAGAAATAGTTGAGTATGCAAATGATCAAAATGCACTATCAATGTTTTTTTACAGCACCCTCTCATTTAATTCTTCAGTATTTTAACAGGAAAGAGTGCCGCATAAAACCAGATGTTTGAAGCTAAATGAATTTTCCATCAAGTCCTGGAATTCATTTCCATTTTTAAAGATAAGCTTTGGATCTTTATAGTGAGTTTCTAGGACTTCATTGCCTGCTACGCAGCTGGCACAGCCTGTGAACTAAACTCTGGTTTCTGTTGCTTCATTCACTGTGCAGTCTAGATATCTGCTTTGAAACAAACCTGTGCGCTTCACACAAAATTAGAACTCCTGGAAGCTTTGGATGGTGAGGCTCAGGCACTTGGATGCCTGGTCTCTCCTATGTTCAGTCCTAGTGATTAAAAGTGAACTTCCTTATATTTGGAGGCCCCCTTCTAAGCCCTATGAAGACAATGTGTGAGTAATTCTGTGCTGGAGATCTGAGAAACAAAAAGTGACTTTACACTTAGTGTTAAAAGTATCTTATGAGTTTGAGAAACTGGAGAAAGGTATTGCCATAATGATGGTCTAAGTGCTTTGAAGGGTGATTTAAATATACGATTTTCGAGAGGCTTCCACATGTGGGAAACCTGGGTTTTGTTTCCTTCTCCAATCAGTTGTGTGTCATTGAAGTGGATTTTGAACTATCGAGTCAACTATTTAGGGGATATTTTGGTTTATGAAGCAACATACAGGAATATACTGCATTTCCCTTCTGCGTGTTTCATTTTCTTTGATTGCAAGGTCTCTCATATTTATTGCTGTCATCCTTCTCCCTCAGTTGATCCATAAGTAAGGGAAGTTCCCTGCTGTTCCAAATGTATGCTCTAGTATTTCCCCTTCTGGCCTGTTTGTCTTTTAAAGAGAGTTGAAATCTCCTGTATAGCTGAGGATCTTGCTCATGAATATGTCTTCACCCCCTGTCTTCTAAGGATGGAAAAATAGATAACAAGAGATGGAAAACAGTGAATTATGAGTGTTTTGAATGGGAAAAATGAGTACTAAATCAAGAGCTTGATGCAAAGTAGACAGGAAATCTGCCTGCTTTGGGAACAACTTTACATCTTTTATATGAACAGTTAAGGATAAGAGTGCGTATTGAAAATGTGTGCTTATAGATGTTTCAGTTTACATGTGGTAACAGATGGTTATGACACTTAGTGTCCTACTGTGAGACAGGTACTTTTTTCATGACTACACAGAGCCTTTCAACAGAGATAACCAACATTTTGTTAGTAATGTTTGAGTCCTTGTTAAGGCCAAGTGTATATCGCAAATCAGGGGGGAAGAAACAAATTTATCATGCTTTGAATTCAATAGACATACCAGGATCAGAAAATGGTAGTAAGTTAACATTAACTAAGGCTATTTGGGAACCAGTCAAAGTCAGTCAGTTGGAGGGAATCCCAGAAATAATGGTATCTAGCTATAACCAATAGGAAAAAATACTCTTTTGTTTCTTAATTTGAAAGAGAGTAATCAATCAATAAATAAATACTAAATAAGAAAGCCATCTGCAGTCTAGTAGGAAATATTGCTGGAAACCATGAAGAATCATAGAATCACAGAATGGTTGAGGTTGGAAGGGAACTTTGGGAGGTCATCTGGTCCAACCCTCCTGCTCAAGTAGGGCCACCTAGAGCCAGTTGTCCAGGACCATGTCCATGGTTCTTGAATATCTCCAATAATGAAAGATCTCTGAGTCCCTCCAGAGTATCTCAAACAGTTATTTCTCATAATATTGGAATGACTTGATATTGTTTATGCATAGCTTAAGAAAGATGAAGTGATATTACCTCTTTAAGAAAAAGATGAAGTTGTGAAATGCAAAAGAGTATGTTCTGTTTATCTTTTACGAGGAAGAAGATAAGCAACAAGAGTAAATGTCTCATAACAATGACAGTAGAACTAGTTCAAAAAAAGATCAGAATATGTTAACAAACCACTAAAATCATGTCCTTAGTTTTGTAGATGAACCTGCGAGTATGTGGGATGTGAGAAGTTTAATATATACATCATGAACTACTTCAGGGCACTTATCAGTCTCTGAAACACATTAGAATGGGGTTTCATTTAGAAGCATCTACACTGTAGGAAACTGTTAATGATTTACATTCTGGTTATGGAAGATATACTTGAATGGGATGCCAGTAACACTTGAGACTCTGAATTTTCTCATTAAAACTAGGCATTTCTGATGGTGATGTTGTAACTGTGAATGCACACCTACATGACATGTAACTAGACTTTTATCAGTCACCTCATGAGAAGCATTGCTTTAAGACATAGTATTTCAGTATTTTTTTTCAATCATACACAGTTATTGGTCTGAAACGGACCTTAGTCTGTAAAAATGACTTATCCATGATCAGTTGAGCATCTAGCCCTAAATGTGTTCTGCTAATTGAACCGCAAAACTAGTCATCGGTGTTCTGTAGAGGATTTTTCTTTTCTTCTCTTCAGGCTGAACTTTAAAATGGTGTTATTCTTGTGTGAGATCAATGTTTGTGATTTATTTTGAGATCGACATTTTTAGATAAGCTCAATCAAACCTTTAAGGATGATAATTTTGTCTCAGTACTGCAGCTGTTATCCAATACTGCCTTTGCTCATAAAATCCATTTGTTTTTAGTGTGATGTATAAGTAATAATACAAAATAATGATATTTTCTGAGATTGAAACAGGAAGAATGTGAACATAATTATTGCTATTCAATTGTAAAGGGGGACTTATATGGCCAGGAGATCACTGTTACTTCAGTTATGAATATCTTTTTCCTACCGATGTTAAATTTTTAATTACCTTTGTGGAGGTATTTGCCATTCTGATCTAGCCTACTCTACATTCCAGGACTAAAGTCTATTTTTGAGTTACAGTGTCCTTTTCTGGAACAGTTTTTGGCTTACTAAGGTTTCCCTAACTGGGATTTATGGGACTATCATCTCAGATATGGTACTTTCTAGTTCTAAGCAGAAGGGGGTTGGCATTTAGGAAGTATTAGAAGGGTGAGCTATTACTCTCTCCTTGGCTACTGGCTGTTGGGCTGCCAACCTTAACCAATCAACTATAGTGTACACCTTTCCCTAAAAACAAGATTCCGCAGTGTTGATTATTCTCTTCTGAGAGGCCTAAGAGAGTTTCTGGGACATACTATTTGGTGGGTACTTTGCATTTTGTTTCTCTCTTTGCCTGTTTCATTACTCACCCAACCTAATCCTGAAACCTGTATTCTCCATTGCAGTAACTAAGAAATTTGCATATAGGAATGCTGCAAGCCTAAAGATTCTTTTGCTGGGGATTAGGTTTTTTAATTTTTTTTTTAATTCATGTTTCCTAGATAGTGACTATGTGTATGTGTAGTGTGCTGATATGTTAATGTGTGGTACCTTGTAGATGACACTTTTCCCTTGTTTTTATATGGCTAGATACTGGGAGGAATATTATCCTAATTCAAGATGGATACCACTACAGAAACTTGATACATAGTTGTTTAATAATATAAGGACATTTGCCCCTCATTGGCAAGAACTCTGAGGTTTTAATCCAACATGCCTTCACAGAAAATCTCTGAGTTACTACTGGAGGAAATATGTCTAATTTTGAAAGTTTTAAAATGACTCAGTGTCAGTAAAGGAAATAATATAAGAATGTCTATTATTACAGTCAATGACAAATCTATTTTTAAGTTCCTATACAGAAATGATTGAGCCGGTTTAGTACCTGTGGATGTATTTTCTGGGGGAAATACTTTGTGTGCTGCAACTGGAGCAACCATTTTTTGTCCTTTATAATCCAAGGATAGTGTGAAATAAATAATTTCAATTTACCTTGTGTTTAATACATGATGCAAACAGGCACAGGTTCTAGAATTTGCTATGCTGCCAGCTGCAGCATGGCACAAGGTTTTGCCATGGGAAATGCAAGTACATCTGAGATGGCCTGTCCCACCAGTGAGGGAACATGTGCTTCCTCTGATTTACAGTGGGTAGAAGAATGCATTGGGACAATTAACTGCTAAGCCGATCGTACATGAAACATAATTCCTGTGTTCATGCTCAAAGCTGCAGTATTAATCATGGTAGAATGAGCGCTATTTCTGTCCTGGAGTTTGTTACAGAACCTGTGATGCACTATGAGGTTGACAGTCCAGCCATGCACAAGTTCTCTGGCCTAGACTGATCCTGAAAATGAATTTTGTCAAGTTAGTCAGGGTTGCATTGGGATTGCCTTAGTATGTCTAAACTCTGCATGTCAAAACCTGTCAAATCCAGAAGGATTTGTTTGGCAAGTAGGAAAACTGGCTATTGGGAGCTCTGTGGCCATCTTCTGGATGTTTAGGAAAATGCATAACTTTTTGCTCCCAGTGAGCTGAATAATGCTAAGTCTGGCATGTGCTTAAGTTAGTAGCATTTTCTTTTCTTATGACTAAATACACATTAGGTTTATCAGATGTTCGTTGTGCATTTAGAAAAATGTAAGTCTTTAAAAATCTCAACTAATTTTTATTTTGGGCTATCTCTTCCTATAATTATTTAAAGATCACAAATAGAAGCAAAAATGGTAGATACCTCTGAAGTTTCCTTATTAGTACAATGCCTGTTCTATAATTTCAGGTGCGTATAGCATATAAAGATATTGCAAGTTTTTAAGTTCATCAGGAATAATGCAGCAGACAGGGATTTTATGACTCGCCATTTTAAAAAGACCTGAACTTGTATGGTGCCTGCTGTTTTGAAATTTAATTTTATGCTGTTGAATTGAGAGCACTGAAGAGTAAAAATCACTCTTCAAAGAGGAATAATACCACTGAGTGGAGATGCATTAGGTACTGGATTAATTGTGTTTGTTGCAGGAGAGCAGCAACAAATAAAACTCTTCTGTGAAGAGCTGCATATGAAAGAGCGAGTCATTTTTAAGACTCATGGAACTCATGTTCATTTTTCTTTTGAAAGAAAGTTCATTTTCTGGTAAACTAAATTGAGCAGAATGTCCGAAGCAGGAAGTCTTCTCTTGACTGTGGAAGATACTAATTCTAAACTCAAAAGGGACTTTATTTTGTTAAAATATGATGCAGGTGCATTTTGGGAGGTGGCTTTTTCATCAAAGAAGATGGTATAATGCAGTAACGATCATAATCTTTATTTCCTCTTTCTTACCATTGTGCTGCTGCAGATTGCTGAAGGGATAGAAGATTGGGAACAGAAATCTAAGATAACCATGTAAAGAATGGTTTTGTATATGTATGGGCAATTTAGTAATCCATTATGATTTTTAAAAAGGTGTGACAAACAACTGGTTTAGTATTTTAGGTATAAAAAAGCCATAAGGTACACGGCTAATACAGTGAGATATGTTTTGGGGCAATGTGCTTAATGTAGGCATTATAATAGTAATTAAAGTATAATAAGTTATATTGTTACTACATTTTCTGGTAGTCATGTTTCATTTAATCATAGTGTTCCAGACTTTTCTTGCAATCAGAGACTACTCTGTGTTTCCCGTTCTCTTCAAAAGCCAAGCTATTGACAGGCTGAACGTGTTCCAGTTGAGAGAGGCCGTGCTAGTATGAACAGCCCCACTCCAGCTCTGTTGCTGATCAGAGATGGCAGTAGCTGTGGCTGTGGAGCATTTCTGAAGGTCTGTGAAAGCATGTTCAGACCAATTACTTTATTGTTCCAGCACCCTTACAGCACAGAGGGTCATTACACTCAAAAGCAGAAACAAGTGCCCTGAATCTGTCTGTGCAATTCACCAGACAGCTGAGTGGGCTGGGTGCTTGTGATGCCTGATCAAAATTCAGCACCCCTAATTACTTTTAAAAGGGGGAGGATTTTTAAAGACATAAAATTGGCAGTGAGGTACCTAACTATAAATCTTGTCTGCCAACCTTAGCTGATGGTGGCAAGCAAACCTCTCACCCCAGTAGTTAGAACACTGCACTTTTTCATTGCAAAAAAGTTAGAAAGGTAGGACTATTGTATAGTTGTCAATCAAAGCATAATATAAAACTATAGCAAATGTTGTCTGTGAGAAACGGCTGCTGTGAGAGAAATTGGAAAGCATACTCCTTTATTTCTGAAGGATTTGCTTTTTAAGTCAGAAGACTTTCCCCAACAAAGGGCAACAAAGGGAGGAGAACTTTTTCAACAGTACCCTTCTTGCTCAGTGACTTGAGGCAGACGAATGATGAAGCAGCCCTAAAACTTCCATTCTCTACATTCACCATTATGCAGAGTCAGGCTTTAAATGCCTGAAACTGAGCAAAGTCAGAAACTAGTAACTAGTTACTAGTTACTAGTAACTTATATTCTAACAAAGCCATTGGATTCAAGCTTGAACAAACCAGATGTGTCAGTTTTTCTGTTGATTAGGATTAAGTTGTGATGGAAAAAGGCTACAGTTTGAGGAAGTGACTGAATTGTTAGGTAATAAGTGTTTAGTTTGTGGACATTTTAGCTACACTTATGGATGTTTTGCTGAAATCTATACATAGCTGTTTCCATTTAAAATAGTTTAATGGAATGGGCTGTCCCTTTGTCTCTCGTCTCTTTTCCTATTTAGAGTATATAAAAAATAATTTTTTTTTTCCTCTTTGACGTTGTATGAAGTCCACAGAGAAACAAAATGAAACTAACTGTAATAGTACAGAGAGCACAACCAATTATTTGTTGTCAAATATAAAAAATGAGTGAAAAGAAGGTTTGTATTTTTTTGAAAAATGCTGATTTCTGGGTATTAGCAATTATATGAACTGAAGGTAGCAACCATTGTTACCATTACTTTGCAGAAATCAGGTTTTTTAAATTGTCCATATATTACTTGAAAATAAAGTAACTGACAATAACCTATTTGCCTACCAGAAAGTCATGAGTGTTCTAAGGGTTAAGAGAATAAAAGAAATCCTAAATACTCCATGACAATTATGATAGTTATGCCTATCTCTCAGGATTCTGGATTAATTTATTTTGGTTTTTTTTTTTTATTTTTTACGTTATGGTAATATATGCAATCGGTTTAATTTTTTAGGGAACTAATTTGTCCAAATTAGAGTCCATGTTATTCCACCTGAGATCTGCATCCAAAAAAATCACCTCACTATTGTGATTTTCTGCCTACTGCACACAGGGTGCAAGGCTCCCCTCTTCTTAACTTCAGCCGTGATATTTTGTCAGTTTGGCAAATGCAAAAGAAAACCAGTAAGAGTTGGGTACGCACTAAGTGTGCAGTAGTATCTTGGAAGAAAATGAGAAGGTTTTTTACACCCACCTTTTAATGGGTTAATTTATTCCAGTGTCTGCTAATGGAGTTGTATTATCAGTAACTAATGGACTTTAAATGCACTCACAGCACGTGCAGGGCAGCCAAGGGATCAGGGTCAGCCAGCATGGGTTTTGGAAAGGGAGGTCCTGCTTAACCAACCTGATCTCTTTCTATGACTATGTCACCCGCCTTCTGGATGCGGAGAAGGCTGTGGACGTTGTCTATCTGGACTATGGTAAGGCCTTTGACACCATCGCCCACAGCATTCTCCTGGAGAAGCTGGAGAATCAAGGCATAGACAAGTGTACTCTTCACTGGGTTAAAAACTGGCTGGATGGCCATGCCCAGAGAGTTGTGATTAATGGGGTGAAATCTTCTTGGTGGCCGGTCACCAGTGGTGTCCCTCAGGGCTCAGTTTTAGGGTCAGTTTTGTTTAATATCTTTATCAATGATCTGGATGAAGGGATTGAGTGCACTATCAGTAAGTTTGCAGATGACACCAAACTAGATGGGAGTGTTGATCTGCTTGAGGGTAGGAAGGCTCTACAGAGGGACCTTGACAGGCTGTATCAATGGGCCAAGGCCAGTTGCATGAGGTTTAATAAGGCCACGTCCCAGGTCCTGCATTTCAGTCACAACAACCCCAAGCAACACTACAGGCTCGGGGCGGAGTGGCTCGAAAGCTGCCCGGCAGAAAGGGACCTGGGGGTGCTGGTGGACAGGTAGCTTAACATGAGCCAGCAGTGTGCCCAGGTGGCCAAGAAGGCCAACAGCATTCCAGGTTGTATCAGGAATAGTGTGGCCAGCAGGAGTAGGGAAGTGATCGTGCCTCTGTACTTGGCACTGGTGAGGCCTCACCTCGAGTGCTGTGTTCAGTTCTGGGTCCCTCTGTACAAGAGGGACATTGAAGTGCTGGAGCGTGTCCAGAGGAGAGCTGCCAAGCTGATGAGAGGTATGGAGACACCAAGTCATATGAGGAGAGGCTGAGGGAACTGGGCATGTTTAGTCTGGAGAAGAGGAGGCTGAGGGGAGACCTCATTGCCCTCTAAAACTACCTGAAAGGAGGTTGTAGAGAGGTGGGTGTTGGCCTCTCCTCCCAAGTGAATAATGACAGGACCAGAGGAAATGGTCTGAAGTTGCGGCAGGGGGGGTTTAGATTAGATATTAGGAAGAATTACTTTACTGAAAGAGTGGTCAGGCACTGGAACAGCCTGCCCAGGGAGATGGTTGAGTCACCATCCCTAGAGGTATTTAAGAAACATATAGATTTGCCACTTCAGGGCATGCTCTAGTGGCAGAGATTGTAGGTGGTGTTTCTTGTGTGTGTATGGTTGGAGTCAATGATCTCAAAGTTCCTTTACAACCATGAAGATTGTGTGATTTTGCTCATGAAATGGAGCTGAAGCCATAACATAAAGGTATGTATAACTGATGGTGTAGTAAATCCCACCTTCAGAAGAATCATCATGCCAAGATTACTGTAACAAGCTCCTTAAGAAATTTCTTCACAATAATGCTTTATCTTTTTTCTTGATACCGCATCAGAGAGTGAGAGATAAAAAGAGTTTGCAGGTTTAATTCTATGACTGCAAAAAATTTTCTAACTTTAAAAATTTTATTTTGGCAAGATGTCCTCAGAAACTGCTATCTCTCTACATGCTTATCTAAGAAATACATTTAGTTGTGGTGTCTTGCTACTGTTTGCAATTTAGTAAAGAAGAAATCTGAGGCATTCTGGTCAATTAAATTACTCAGTCTTCTCTAAATATAGAGTAGATTCTGGGGAACCAATGGGACTTATTTAAAAAAGCATTTTACTAAAAGCACTCCTTTAGATTATGGATGGTTTTTGATTTTATGTGCTTATACATAACTTAATGAGAGAAGTTAGGAGATTTTTGTGTGAGGCATATAGTTGTATGTACAGTTTTTCCCATCTGCTATTTGGTACTTTTAGTACTGATCTTTGATTAGCAACACAGGCAGTTGAATAGTAAAAGCATTTGGTACTTTTTGGAATGGAGTCTTGGAAATGGCAGAGTTACCTTTAGTAGTTTCTTTTGCTATATTTGAAAGTAAATATTTTTAACAAGTAAGTCAGTACAAGGAAAAGTTGTTTTTGCCTCTGCTCCCAGGTTTCAAAGACCCATTCACAGTGCATCTGTGAAAGCAGAAGTAAAGGAGGCCAACCTCCAATCTGAGGAAATAAATCCACACCAAAACAAAATGAACTGTCTTAACATTATGGGAAATTGCTGAAAAAAAGGTAGTTTGTCCCTTTAAAAAGAGCATTTGCCATTACAAAATGGGTTGACCTTGGTTATGCAAAATACATCCAATGTGATGGAGAGCTGGTTGATGGAAATCGGGTTTTCAAAGTTGAGATAAAGAAACCTTGAATTATGTTTTTATTACCTCCAAGAGTGCAGCTGTCTTCTCTCTAGTACATGCCCAATAAGGATTGAAGAAATCCATAACACATTAAAGTCCTGTTGAATGATTCAGGTTGGTGCAACCTACTGATTATACTCTGTGGACATAAGTGTAGTGTCTGGGCTAAATAAAAGTGAAGTTATTAAAATGGGTTAATTGCTGTGAGGGATAGAAGAATTTGGCAAAATAGATCTTTTTCAGTGCAGTCTACTTTATAATTATTGAATGACTGAAAATATTCTGTTAACTCCTGGCGTATTTCTTATGTGTTGATCAGCTCTTAAAATTATAATTGCAGTTCTCCTAGCACTTCACTGTTTTTAAACCAAAAATTGATATAAGGAAGTCATCTAACTGGGAATTAGCCATATAGAGTTACTGATTAAAAGCACAGTAAAAAACCCAAGCAATTAATGTAGTTATGGTATACCAAATAGTAAGAAATAAAAGTGTCATGGAAATACGCTTGTAATTCTGCCATCTTTAGTGTGATTTTTAGAAAGAACAACTCTCCACTCAGCTGATACTATATATTTTGCAATATCATCTCTTGCATTCTTTGGAAGAAGTTGTCTTGATAACATGATATAAATGAGAAAACAACTTTCAAGTGTGTGTTCTTCCTGTACATGGGTACTTCTCCACTTTATTTTCACCACCAGGAGGTGCTTTTCTTTGGTTTTTGAATTGAAGTTCTAACCTGGAAATGTTTTTGATCAAACCTCATAGGAACCTGTGAAATGCTTTGCATTAAATGTATGATTACTTCATCTCTCCATGTGATATGAGTGAAGTGTGTAGATGTGTTAAAAATTCTGAGACCAGCTGTGCATATTTAATATGCTACAGGATAGTCATAATTAAAAGAGCTAGATGACATGATGGAAGCAAGTATAGGAAAGCCTCAGGCAGGCATCAGCAGAAGGAACAAGAGCAAATAAAGAAGTTCTTGTTCAGAGGGTTTAGAAAAGCTGTTTTACATTCTATTGTGAAATTTTACTTTGAGATTTTCCCCTCTTTAAATCCCATCTCTTTTCATAGAATGATGGAGAAAGAGAGGAGGCATGTCCATGTTGCCCTGTAATTGCAGCATGATGTTATGCATGCTGGTTAGATTTGCATAATAATGTGTCCATATGTAAATATTATGTTGCTGGTTTAATTTTAGAAAGCAGGTAAAAGTATACTTAAGGTTGTTGTCCCTTTATTGGCACATCTGCTGTTTCCATTTCCATAGTTTTTTGAAAACTCGTTTTGACAATACTGCATCTGAGGACAGTTAAGAGTATGTTCTTTCCAGGCAATTTCACTAATGGAAGAAAGTATGGTACATTTTGTGGTGCAGCAGTGTGCAGAGAACAATATGTAAACTTTTCAAATTAAACCTTACTTTCACTTACTGTAATAAAAGACATTTATAGAAAGAATGTTTCTAAATTTTATATTTTTTCATCTGTTTTGTTTTCAGGCATTGCTATTTCTGATGAACTTGATAAGGTAAGATTTACTGTATGCCTAACGAACAGTACAAAAAGACAGATGATTGTGATAATTTTAGGCAATGGGAGTGGCACCTCCCTGTCCTGGCATACACACTTCAGTTCTGTTGGGTTCAGAGGAAGTTTGGGTATGGAAAGCTATATGGGTAAGTACAGTACATTAAGCTCTTGATCCAGGATGGGCTGTCAACTATGAAAAAAAAAATCTCAGTGAGTTTAAGAGACTCTTAATGAGGCCATGGAAATGCTTTTGATCTTAATAACACCTTTGCTTACTATAGTCTGTTGGGTAACTTTGTGTACTTTTGGAAACATTTAGTTTTAAATACATTTATTCATGAAGTCATGAATTCTGCATTCTCAGATACGATTTGTGAGAATATTTAGGAAGAATTTTTGCTGCCTAGATTTGATCATGAATGCACAGGGCATAAAGATCAGTCTTTACTTGCTGAATGCAACAAAGAAAGATCTCTTCTGTTTTGGCTTCTTTTGATGTTAATTTTTTGATGCAGTTAATATGAATTTTAGTTTTAGCTATAATGAACTGTATGCTGAAAGAGCAATCAAGCTAATTTTTCAAAGTTCCAAAGGAAACAGAACACCTTGCTCTTCCCTAATCTCACCAGTGAACAGCAGTACGCTTCTAGTGCCAAGAATCTTAGGTTGTGTTCTTGGTGTCAAAAGTCATTACTATCAGGGAAATAGAATCATAGAATCATAGGGTTGGAAGGGACCTCTGGAGAGCATCTAGTCCAACCCCCCTGCCAGGGCAGTGCCATCTTAGAGGATCAAAAGATATATAAGACACAGGAATAATGGCTAATAGAGGAGTCAATTTTTTAAATATCTCTCTCCTGGTAGAATGAGGGCATGAACCTTTCTTACACAAGTGCATATAAAATATCTCTCTGTGTTCTCCATGAAAGGCCAGTTAGACAAGATTGATCACAGATAGATCACATGCAGTCATGTGCATGTGGGGCTGCCATTTCAAAATGATGGCCTTTACTTATCGTTTTGCCCTTGATCTTTCTTTATCTCTTTGTTCGTATTAAGAGTATAACAGTGTCTAAGTCTTCCTTCCTACTGTTTCCTTAACTGTGCTCAGAGGCAATGAGAAATACAGTTATAAGGCCCTTCCATTAGAACCCTTACCTTTAAGAATACTTATGAAGAACTCCACTTGGTTTTGTTTGTTGAAAAAAAACCTATGAAATACTGTTTGTGTGAGGAAGAAGACATTTTGGGCTAGGGCTAGAGCTTGTTATCATGTAATTTTTACATATATTTTTAGGAGATACTTCTATGTTATTTTTTTTAAAGTTATGATAGATTATTGTTCAAAAACATTCAAGTTTTTTTAAATTTAATTATTCAGCATGAAAACTGAGATGAGGAACATCATCATTGAATTTCTTCAGGATCCAGTCTGAGAGAAGAGTTAATTTTCTTTTTATTACCATATACTTTATTGTTTATGATTCAAAATTGGAAGATGATGTGGGGTTTTTTTAAATAAAACTTGACATTATGTTGTGTACATTCAATAGCATATATTACCTGACACCTTTACAATACTGTATCTGCTTTAACATCTGTTTCTGATGAGGACAGCTAAATTGAATGTTCTTGAAATCGAAAGTTATTTGGAAAATAAATTTAAAAAACCACCACACAGTAAAGCTCTTAGCATGCTTCCTTTGTGCAGTGGTGCTCAACAGGCTTTCAGGATGGATTTACAGAAGTACAATTTTTCATCTCTATGGGCTTTAGTGAACTTCACTTCTATTTCTTGTTTTGCCCCTTAAGGATTTTTAACAGACATAAAGGCTAGTTCTGTTTTAAGAAATTATGTGTAGCCAGGACCATTCTGTGGAATCCTGCTTCTTAGGAATCATGCCTCACGTGACCGAATTCCTGAAATGTTCCTGTGACTCTTTTCTAAGTGTATTGTTTGGCTTGGGCCATAAGCAACCAAAGACTACCTAATGATTTAACATTAGACAGAATTTGTTTCCATTTCACCTGAGCCACGGTTCCATGTTCCCAGGTGATGTTTATTTTTCAGGTATAAATATAGTAAAGTTCATCGTAATTCATTTCTCAGAAATATATGCTGATACTACAGCTTCCTTATCTAGGCTGTGATGGCATTCAAACCATCTGTAGCTTGGGTTAACTATTTAACCCCTCAGGTACATGTCATGGATCTAGAACAGCATGGTGAAACTTGGTGTAGGATTCTGTTGTAATGTTGTCATTACATAGAAGTCACGAGAGACATAAAACACAATAGTAAATTCTTCTATGTGCTCTTCCTTGCTTTAATTTCCTGACAATGAGTAACATTCTTGGGGAGTAGGACAGAGCCCATAATCCTGCTGTTTTATCTGTGTTTTAGATTATGAACTCAGAGAAAACAGAGAATGCATGTGTATGTTTATTTTTGTTTCTCATTATGTAAGTATTTTTTTTTAAAAAAAAAATTTCGTTCTGGCTGCAGTAACCTCTAGCTGCCTTTGTTGGGTAGCACTTGATCAGTATCGTTGGTTGATGTAACTCGTCCTCCAAGTAATCCAGTTAATTAATTAGTTGCTTAGTTACTTGAGCATTTGGATTTGGAAAGCCGGTTTGCTCTGAATTACAATCACTTTTGTGGAAGGGTGTTTCATTTAAATGGATTCTTGTCAAATATTTCCTATTATTAGCTTTGTGCCATTGTTTAGGGCTTCAGGCCAAGACAGAGGTAGAGAAAATACAGGCAGACAAGGTCAGTCAAAATGGAAACTTTCAGTTTGACAGTCTAATATCAGGGTTCACTGATATAATTGCAAAAAAAAATTTCCTAAAATTACTGCAATTAAAACAGATTTATGGTATAGATTCCCTCCTTTTTCATCTCATTTACTTCAGACTTGCAGAGTTTGGTGTTCAGTCTCTCTTGATGATTCAGACTCTGTCTCTAGGCCGTGGAAGCTATGTAAAATCAGCAACTGGCATTGCTTGTGCAAGGAAAGAAAATGAGAAGGGATGCGTTGTGACTCACAGATTTTAAGGCTAAAGTGTGGAGTTTTATATAATACAAATTTCTGAATTGACTCACCCTCCCTACCACTGCGCAGAAACTGTGCATGAAAGTGTGCGTTTTCTAAAGCTTCTCAATAATGTAAAGAATTTTATGTTCACAGACATAGAAGTTGAGCTAGGATGTTAGCATTTCAGTGAAATTCACAGAATTCTAGTTTGGTTAAAAAAAATTATAGAGGAAAAACCACTGAATTCACTGTGAGTTTTTTTAGGGTTTTTCCTAAGTCTGTAAGGACGCTTCCCTGGGACATGAAAGTTCATGTTTACACAGAAGTATAGACCAGCCATACTACCGAACCTCTGGTGTCCTACCTGAATGCCCTGACCGTGGGGCTACTGATGACGTGCCTCTTCTAGAATTTGCTGCTGCCGGAAGACCCTACTTGTGTTTATGTTGCAAAATAAACTGTTATATATGTTGCACTGTACCATGTCTGCATTGGAAGATATGTTGAGGCAGAATGTAGCCAGGATGCTATAATGCAGAAAGAGGTTTAAAATGGGTTTATATGATTGGACATGTTTCAGCAATATTTCTGAACCAGACCATGCAAAATAAGGAGTTACACCCTTTACCTCTTGCCACAGTTGAAGAGTGACGAAAATAATGTCATACTAAAACAGTTTGATAGAAGGCAGGGGAAGGTTATTCATTTTCTGGCTTTTGGTTCTCTAAAGAACACTTAGTAAATGTTTTCCAGGCTGTTGAGGGTTTCTTTTGTGGGTTCTTTTTTTGTTTTGTTTGTTTGAACTGCAAATACTAAGACTAAAAGAATATTTTATTTATAAATAGATGATATTTTCACATAATCCCACTATTCCATGGATTGGTGCTTTATTTAGCTTTGTGTAGTGGAGCTCTCACGGATAGTGAGACTTGTCATAACATTGTTAAATTTGTCTCAAATTCCCAACAATGTCTTTCAGTCACTTTAATAATGGGAGATAGCTAAGTGTTAGAGATCCATAATCAGACTTGAATGAAGATGATCTCATAATTCATAACAGATTTTGACCCTCAAGGTTAATATTAAAACATTTTTTTCTATGATGTGTCTAGGGTATACTCTCTTCTTACATGTAGTATTGCTACAGCGAACACAGGTTATAATTAATAAAATAGAGGAAAAAACTATTCTAAGTCATAAAAATAAACACATTTCTCCTCATCCAAAAGTATTTCTCACTATAGAGGTTCCCTCAAAATTCATATCAGAAATTAGAAATACAGAGTTTTTTAAACTATGCTTAAGTGAACGGATACACAATTGTTGCTGTCTTCCCTGCTAGGGGTTGCATACTGCAATCGCATCTCAGCCCAATGTGAAGATGAGATTCAGGTGTCCTCCAGTCTTTCTCTTCTTCTCCTGGTCTCCACATAGAGGAAGCTCAAGTGTGTCAAGTTGGTAGCCACTGATACATATAAAAAGTGGATGACACTTGGACTACACCATGAAATTATCCTCTAGGTTCATTTAGTGCAGATTTCAACACCTACCTGTCCTGAAAATATTTCTGTGTACACTAACGTCACTGACAATCTCTTCTTATATTTGTGCGATAATAAAAATTGGAGATTAGTTAAGGTTTATATATTAAAAAAAACGACCTATAAAAACTTTTTTAAGAACAGAATACTTCATCAGAATTTATTGAAGCTTTTGAAATGAGGTGCCAAATAAACGTCCTGGTGTTCTCAATAGTGCTGTCTCTGATACTCCATTTACTGTTTTCACTGTGGCTGCTTATATAGTTGAAAGGAGGAAAATAAATTAGGTCACTGAAACTGTGGTGTACTGGTCTAACAAGATTCAAAAAGGAAAGCAAGGTGATAAAGTGAAGCAAAGCATGTCTATGTAATGTAAATTACATTTCTATTAAGTAGAGTATGAAAGTGCTACTTTAATCCCTAAAATGTCTAGAAAAGAAATCAGCATAACAAGGATAGACATAGCATTCAGGGTTTACTTATTCATATGCTGATGGTGCAGCGTACAGTGTTAGGAAAAACATGGTTCTAAAATAAGGGCAAATTTTTAGATGCTTTTCATTTTCACTTAAAGGACTGAAAGCTTTTAGCAAGATTGACGCTGCAAGTTGTTGCAAGTTTAACTAGCTCCAGCAACCCTTTTTTATTAATTATTAGACATTATCCTAGGAAGAAAAGGAAGGGAGAAAATGGCTAGAGTAGCAGGAATAAACCTTAGAATGGGCCAAAAGATTCTTTAACTACTGTAGGCACCTTGTGGGCAGTGGAGTAATCTTTTTTTCCCTGGCTCATAGGCATGATGGTAGTTACACCGGTGACATAATATGACTGTCATGTGAGCAGAGGCCACTGTCATCTCTCTGACTATGACACAGCACCAGGCAGATGTAAAAAATGTATATTTGTAAGTACATAAAAGAAAGACACCAGTATTCTAAAACCTCTGAAGCCGTGGTGTTTTCCTTAGATTTTTCTCTTCTGTATTGGTTGCATTTCGTTTTCAGTGGTCCTACTGTGTCATGTCAACTGTGCAGAAAACAGACATTGTGTAAAAAGTGAGTTAGTCAAGTGATGGAGGACTCTGGACAGATGTATGGAGAGTGGAGGTGGTAATGCACTCACAGGCACGTTGCAGAAAGCAGAACAAAAGAACAAGGGAGAATGAGTCTAATCAAGGGCCTGGCTCATATTTGGCACTGTCAAAATGGAAGCTCTTGGAGTTCTCCTGAGCAAAATTACAGTGTCTAGCTGGAGCTAGGTAAATATATTCATATGAAAGCAGTTTGCTGGCTTTTTTTGTTTGTTTCATTTCAGTAGAGGCGTCTGCTTCAAACTGTGCTTTTACCATATCTGTGTCAATTAGGAAGAGGCTTTAAAAATGGTTTGTTTTTAGGAACATGAGAAAATATGGTTGCTAGGCTAAGTAATCACTGTGCTGTACTTTTTGTAGATGCTTTTTGTTTGGAAAGCATTGTTTTATGGCAGGATATTTATTAAGACACTGAGCTAGGTAACAACAGAGGATTTGTTTTCTTAAAATTTTCTCTCGTTAAAGGATGGGAGTAGAATATCTCCCTCCTAATTAGGAACGTTGTATGTAAAATGTTAGCTAGCCTTGAAAAGAGTTTAATTAAAGCAAAATTAATATTCCTATCCTATCATTTCGTGTCTATTTTTTTGCATACGTGCTTGTTTTCTAGTTTGACTATACCGTTGTGCATGACCCTTTCTCTACAACTGTTCTTGTAACATTGAGAAGAGATACTCACCACTTCAGAACAGCTTTTTCATACAATTTTTAAGCACAATTTGTTTCCTTAATCTAAATTCCTAATATAATGATGCAAATCATCACTGTTGTTTTGAATACTCCAATTGGATTTTGCTTGCTTCTTGCAATCCTCTCCAGTTATCTTCTTCCAGTAAGGGGTTAAAAACATGAGTACTAGTTTCAGAATTGCATTTTATTAAAATGTTAATGCCATTTTCAGAATTGAAAGATACATTATGTAAATCCCAGCAGGGTTATTTTTAAAATGCTAAATGCAGATGTATTTATTAATTTTGCATTAATTCATAATGCAAATAAAGAGTGGTGCTATTAATCTACAACAGTCTTTTGGTTGGGGTGTTCATTATACAGGTGACCTCATCTGTTGCTTAGCAGAACTGACAGTGCTGGTTTTAAGAATTGTGCGTTTATCAAAAAAATTATGTTTTTTTCAAGACGATGCTCCAGGTTTCTACAGTTGCTACTGAAAAGTAAGAAATAGGAGAGATTCATGGCATTGGGGTGGGCAAATCTCTTTTGGAATTTTGTTAATGGGAATCTTTTCATTAGTCCATGATTGTTTCTGGGTATTTTGTAGCCCTCTGAAACTATAATATACTGTACTGGTGGTTTTGTACTTTTTTAATGAATGGTTTTATTTTCTATTTCTTCTTTTATTTTTCTGTTTACATGCGTGGTTGAGAACAAGCAGTGCAGTGTTTCTGGTTTTTTTTTTTTTTTCATTTCTCTTCAGGACAGAACAGGTTTTAACACCCCCCTTCTCAGACCTCGTGTGATTGGAGAATGGATTGGTCGTGAAGAGAATGATGCTGACCCACTGGCTGATGAGATGCTGCAGCCACCAATACCAAGAAATAAAAATGAGCAGTGGGACAGTGAGGATAGCAGCAGTCCTGGAGGAAGGTGGGATTTTGGTTCTGCCTAGAAATTTTACAATTTGTTTAGTGGATATGTCTTTGTAACGTCCCATTTCTGAAAACAGAATGTAGGGCTTTTAAATTCCCGCTCCACAGTTTGGCGACATCTGGAATCAATAGAAGATATTAATATGTGACTTGTTTCTTGTCATGCTTTTACATACGATTAACTTTATATTCATTTGCAATCCCATGATTTTCTTCCCACGTATGAAGCTAGGTGTATGTTGACAAGGCTGGGGCCCATTGTGTAATAATTTTGTGATGTATAGATGCATTCAGACACTTCAAACCCTTCTGTCTTTCAGCAGTTGGTAGTAGCTCTTTGTTAATCTTCTTGACGCTTCAGTGATAAATCTGATTTTCACATTTAAAGGAAAGATAGACAAGGCAAACAGTATCTATATTAATTTTAACACGACTTCCTAAATTAATCCTCAGTTTTTATACTTAGCAACTTGGTGTTAATAACAATTCTTTCTGGAAGAGAAAATTGTATTTTCTGCAGTAAATTACTTCTGATAATTTATTGCGCTTGACTGATGGTGGGGGAGTGAGTATGTTTGTTAATGTGCTTCAGCTACATGGAAGTGATTATCATTTTTCCAAGGAGTCCATTTTCCATGGCTTAAAGATACCTGTTTATCACAGAAAGTGAACTATTCACAGCCTTTCTTTAAAAGGGATTCATGTTGTGGTTTTTTTAAATGTAAACTTAAATGTCTTTTTTAAAATGTAAAGCTTGTGTACTGCCTTAAACATCTATGGTTCTCCCTCAGCCCTGTAGCTTTTCTGCTTGGTTATAACTAGTACTTTGACTGCAGCAGGCATCTTTCTTCCTCTTTTAAGAAGGTAGAAACTCCCTGCTTTAGGTTTGAAAGGGTCTAAGGTATTACTGCAGAATCATAGAGTGTCTCAAGTTGGAAGGGACCCTTAGGATCATCGAGTCCAACTCCCCATTCCTCGCAGGACTACCTAAAACTAAACTGTATGACTAAGAGCTGTCCTTGAACTCTGACAGTCTTGGTGCTGTGACCACTTCCCTGGGGAGCCTGTTCCAGAGACTGACCACCCTCTCACTGAAGAACCTTTTCCTAATGTCCAATCTGAGCTTCATCCTATTTTCTTGTTTTCTGTTGCTGGTCACCAGAGAGAGAACATCCGCACCTCCCCCTCCACTGCTTCCCTTGAGGAAGTTGTAGACTGCCATGAGGTCACTCCTCAGCCTTCACTTCTCCAAATTGAATGAGCCAAGTGACCACAGCCACTCCTCCCAAGTCTTGCCCTCAAGGCCATTCACCATCTTGGTCACCCTCCTCTGGACACATTCTAATAGTTTTATATTCTTCTTATATTGAGGCACCCAAAACTGCACACAATACTTGCGGTGGGGCTGCAGCAGCACAGTGTAGAGTGGGACAGTCAACTCCCTTGACTGGCTAGCTATGCTGTGTTTGATGCACCCCAGGACATGGTTGGCCGTTTTGGCTGCCAGAGCATGCTGTTAACTCATATTCAATTTGACATCAATCCAAACCTCCAGATCTCTTTCCACAGGACTGCTCTCCACCTTCTTGTCCCCCAGTTTGAATTGTGAATACTCCTTCACTATGTCGTTCATATGCCTTCTACATTGGAATTCACCTCCCTGTCACTGGGAAACTAGTCTGTCACTTGCTGTAATCTTACAGGCTGTATTCATTAACTTTTCTTACATGTTGGGAATGTTTTTTATCCATGAGTGCTTCTTTCTTCTTTTAATTAGATTATTGTGGGGGTAGCTGCAAGTACTACTATTTCAAAGAAGCAGCAGCATGTAGTAATGTAACATTAAACTTTGGACTGGAACCAACAGAACTCAGACATTGGGTCTTTCCAGTGCAGTTCCTGGGAAAGCAATGGAGTCAGCAACTGGCACTGTAGCTTGATTGTGGGGGCCTGGGTTTCTTTTTACTTATTCAGCAGTCCAGTAAAGACACTGAATAAAGATCCGTTCCACATTGAAGAGCAAATAGAGATTATTGTATCCCTTCTCTCAATAGGAAGGAGCAGAAATAAGGATCTCTGATCTCTAGACGGGAGCAAAGAGGTTTTAGTTCTGAGTAACAAAGATGATCCGAAGCAGTGTATTTTTCTTTTTGTAGAGTGTGGTACAAGCTGTGAGAAACCTCATGGCTAATGCTATAATTAAAAAATGTGATTAATGGCTTTGAGAATAGTATTTGAGTATTTTGAGTCTTATTGAGTATCATGACAAAATCACATTCCCTCACATATCAAATAAGGAGAATATGGAGTACTTGATGCCAGGAAAGACTCATGGGATACTGATATCTCCAGTTTTATGTGGAGTAAATGATGAAGACCTGTTGGAAAATTTGTATTGTTAAGTGGGAACACTGATTTTCAGTGGAAATGAATTAAGTACCAAATTAGATGCAGCATATGGATTTACATTTGGATGACTGATTTCATGTCTGGGATAATTCTTTCCTTCATTAGCATTTCATCAGCTTTTGTAAGGCATTTGAAAAAGCATGTTTGCATTCTGGCAGAATAATAATAAAATCACAGAACTTCAAGATAGTGGTGATACTGAAATTGATGACACCTATACATGGAAGTTTAAAAGACCTGTATTGATCAAGGTTAATCTGAATGTTTAATAATAATTAACTAATAACAGGCAGTTTCTTCAAGGCCTGATTCAGTGTTACTGGGAATTTAAGTACTATTAACAGAGGTTGGAATGGACTATACACCAAATGCATGAGACAAATAATAGGTAATAACAACTTAGTTTTAATGTAGCATATACCCCATACATCCAGAAGTAGTGGGAGTAGTATGGATTTTATGAGATTAAATTAAACTGAAAAGAGTGGATTTATTATCAGTTGTAAAGAATTTTTGGCTCCCTCATTATTATTTCATTCATCTACTTCATAGTTAATGTAGCCTAAAATAATTCAGTGACATTTTTACCTGGCAACTGCAAGAGGGAGCAATTTGAAATTCATATTAAATGTTTCCTGTTATATCTTGTTAAATTTGATTTAGCAACACTTTTAATAAAAAGGGATAGTTTATTGATCACTAATTATCAGGATTTACATGATAAGCCAGCAAACTCTCAAAACTAATCCTTACTCATTAGTCACAGTATAACAGGAAACTGAAAACTATAATTGTCCCATTATTTCCGGATAATATGTTTTCTTCGACCTATCACTAAACGTAAGGGAATGCTACATAAATGAAATACTATATAAATATCCAGATGATGAGGCATTGACAGAACACTGGTAGTTGCCATAATTGTCATGTGACTCCCTCTTTCTATGTTGTTTTCACAGTCCATAGTGTGCAAGTTTTTTTCTGTTTGGTCAAGGGGAGGCCCTGGGTCCTTACACATTCATAGCATTCTGTTGAGTACACTATGGGCTGTAGAGAATGGCATATTCCTGTGGACCACTTGTCTGTTGATAACATGCCCATTTTCAATATTGGTCTTTTCAGCGTAAAGCAGATCCATATACATAGTACATGGGTATACATAGTACATGGTATTTGAGAATCTATAAGTTGTCTGCTTTTTCTGTCTTTGCAACCACGAACCTCACTTTTTGCTCCATTCAGTAACGGACAGTGGGAAAGAACCACTGTTTCCTCCTTAAAAACATACATTCCTGTGATGATGAGCAACAAAAGCACACATGTAGTATATCTGAAAGCTAGGCCTGGTTACTTGAAAAAAGAAGGAGAATTAATTTTAAGCAACTGCAATGGCAGGTTTCACTACTACTTTGTCTAGGAAAGATAGCAGAGCCAGTCTGAGGGAGCTGAGTTACTGATGTCTTTTCACCTTCTTGCTGTTAATATTCTGGATTGCTACAGAGGAAAGACTGTATTTGTCACTGGTTTTGTGTTGCTATGTGTTGGTGCTGTAAGAGTGCAAGATAAGGTATTAATATATGATAAGCGACCATATAAAAGTACTGATGGCAATCCTGCTGGTACTGGGCTCGTCTTTCAGAAATTTGAACTCTGTGAAAATAGGATTAAACTCATTTCCAAGTCATTGTTAGTAGTTTTCTACATGATAAATTTCCTAGAGAAATTCTGAGAAGCAAGTCTCTTGGGGAATTTACTCAAGAGATATTGTGTGTACACAGTGGGAAATTTGGGTGATTTTTAATATGTTTCTTAGAGCCTGAAATGAACTAGAGCTTGCAGAGGCCCTATCCATAACCTGATGTCTTAAGCGCAAAGTCCGTTCTTCATTTCCAAGGTCCGTTTTGTCTTATCAGTGTTCATCTATGTAGTGTGAAATGAAATATCATTGATTGTACTAAATTTCATACATTTGCAACAGATCTGCCTTCCTGCAGCAGGGTCTAAGAATCTGAGGTGTTGCTGATACCCTCACGTGGGGCACAAAATTTCTGTCCCGTTGTCTTTATCTTGGTATTGTAAGGAATTGGAAATTGCTAACTGTTGCAAGTCCTGCCTTAGACCCTTCTGCTAACTTCTGTGCAGTTCCAATTGTATGTTATTTAGGTTAGGGACACAATTCAACCAACTGTGAGAATTGTAACTATATGGTCCTTAATCCTGCGGTCATGATAACGCAACCACTCAAAGGAGCAGCTCTTTGCTCTCAGCTTTGTTGCTGAGCGATCAATACCTTAGCAATAATGATCAGTAATTGACATCCTGTTGTTCTGTATATGTAGCTTATTTAGACTTGATTAAGTCCTGTAAAGGCAGTGGGAAATTTTGTATTATCACTTGATCAAAACTTTAGATAGGAATTGAAAGCACAAACTGACTTATAACATCCAGTGATCAGGGAGTGAGTGATAACCAGCTGGTTTATGTGTGATCTGATGGCATTACCCTTCAGAATCTGGAGGACATTACGAGCTACAGTAATTTGACAAACCCGTGACATAAAGTTGTGCTTTCCTCCTTCACAGCTTAAAAATGGAGCCAAAGACCAAAGGACTAAAACAACAACAGCAGCAACATAAGAAACTGCTGGCTGCCATGCTTTCTCAGGACTCATTTGATTCTGCTCAAAGCACAGCTCCATCTGTAACTGAAGAAGATATTGACAATGAAGATGATGCAATGGAACTGCTGGGTAACTGCAAAAAATTATGTGCATTTTCTGATAAATTTTTATTATAGATTAATCTAAAAAGTGTAATATCTGATCAAACATAAATTAGTTTGAACCTGCTCCCTATGTTTGAAGCTAAAGTATCCAGCAGCTGTGTGAAGGTTCAGAGTGTTTAACTTGCAACTTTCAGAAGTGAACATAATGAAGACTGTATATGTGTGAGAATAAACTGCTAGCTGCATCAAAATCCCATTAAATATCAAACATTTCAGGTGCTTAAAGTAATTAATTTGATTTCCTACATAAATCATTTGTCGGTTCTACTTGGAGAATCTATTTATGTACAGGAGCAAAATCAGCTTCACTGGCTTTCATCTAGTTCTTTTTATTAGCTGTATCACAGTTCTAACTTCAGTAGGTTTTATTTGAGACTTGCTAGCTATGAATAGCTTATGCAATGTGAATTTGTAACCTCTGCAGAGGATTTGATTGTAATTTTCCAGTAGACTGTATTGTATGTTAAATTGCACTCTAGAAGGCTCTGTGCTCACTGCTTTCTCCCTTTCCTAGAATTACTAGTTGTGACAGGAGGGAAATTGCTGGAGAAAGTTAATTAGCAGTCTTTTCTGCCGTTTTTTAAAAGCTTCAATGTAAGCTGCTCTACTCTGTTGCTGTTATATTTCTGTTGTTTTCTTACTACAGTCTTCATAGGATCACAGAGTAGGTGAGGTTGGAGGGGACTGCTGGAGATATGTAGTCCAACCCCTTGCTCAAAACAGTCAGCTAGAGCAGGTTGCTCTGAACAATGTTCAGTTGGATTTTGACTCTCTCCGATAATGGAGACTCTATGACATTTCTGGGCAACCTGTTCCAATGCGTGGCCATGCTTATGGCAAAAGAATATTTTTAATATGCTTAAGTAATTGTGTATTAATACATTTTTTTTCCAGTAGTTTTAAGTTTGATGCATGCATTTGTTTTTACAGGAAATAAGAGGTAATGAGTTGGGTCACTCAGGTGTCACAACAGGTCAGTTAGTTCTTTGTGTTTGAAGGAAGTCACACTGTTTGTGATTGTGGGCTCGCAGTCTTCATGGAATCAGTTGGTATTTTCAGAACCAATCCATGGATTACAGTGAAGGCCATAATTAGTCTGTAGCTGCATTATCTCTTTGTTTGCTCCTGCAATTTACAGATCTTTCCAACTTTTCAGTATGACTTAAAAAGCAAGATAAATGGGTGTCTTGTAATGACATAAACCACAGGACTCCTAAAATAGTATTCTGTGGCATCTGGAAGGTACAGTACATGAGTGTCTGTGATGTTGTTGGCCTCAATGTGTATAACATACAGAATAGAATCTTTTGTTGAGGAAAAATTGTCCAGTAGATGTGTTGGTCTTATCTTCTAGACATTTGAATCCCTAAAGGTATCCAGAACCAGAAAGGCAGAATAAAGGAAATTTTATTTTCTAGTGTCTTGACGTTTGGGCAAAACACTGTGTACAAGCGAGTGTCTTTTTGTTTGTTTGGTTGGTTTTTTTTTTAATAAGAACTCAATTGTAACAATTCATTCTTGGTTTTTGTCCCAAGCGAAACCTGGAATGTTTTTCTATCATGCATTTTATTGAAACTGGCAAAGTTTATACAAAATCCATTTAAAAGTAGGAAAGGTCATAAACAGGACCTCTGGTTTGAGTGGATTGTCATATAAGTGATTCTGAGATTCTGAAGTGAAATCATGGCATATTTGATGAATAGCCATGATTATAGTGATTATAATATAGACATGTTATTGTAATTACCACTGATAGAAAGTTCAATATGCACATCTTGGTTTTGAAAGTGGTGTGCTTCTGAAAGACTGTCTTTTATTTTAATTCTCATTTTGCAATTTGCTGCCAGTATATGGTTTATATTTGGTATAACGGTTAGGTTACATCCTGCAGAACTGCTCAAAACTTGAAGATGTGACAAAGTGTTACACAGGAAGGGTGTTTTACTTTCTTTTGAAAGTAATTTAAAGAACTTAAGTTTCTATCAGCAAACATAGGTATTTTTCATTGCTATATTTTCTAGATCAGTAACTGTATGATACTGGGATTGAATTTTTTTATTATGTACTGCATTAATCCATTAACTGCTTTGATGCTTTTTACCCTGCTTATATGCGGTGTAACTAATTTCAAATCATGGCTTTCTGCCATCACTGAATTGCAGGTCATTGTTGCATTCAGCTACTTGGCTTGTTCCCTTTAGAGTTCAGTATTTATTGCTTATTCAGCCTTTTCTTAAAAAAATTACAAAACCTCACTCTCCTAAGTCTGGATTCTGGAATAAAAAATTCTACTCTTTATAGCAGATGATTTTACTGCACACCCTACTTATAATGCAGGTTTTTGCAGAACACAAACTTCCATCTTTGTGTGTGTTCAAGAGAATCTTTTCCATAGTTTGATTGATTTACTTAGGTATTAAAAGCATGAAACTGACTGTTGGTATATTTTCTTTAAAAAAACCCCTCCTAGTAGTCACATCAGAATTGTCAATAAGCCTAGAAAGGAACATTCCAAATAGAAGAAGCAAATAAGCTGTTATACTTCTGAAGGATCCATATCAAAAGAAATGTATATGCAAAACCAAAAAAGAACATTATGGGGCTACATTCTGATTTCTTATCACTTTTTTTGTATAACACAAGATGCATTGGAGGGCTGTTATCCCACTCATAACTTCCTAAGTGTGTTCAGTTATGCAGGTGGCTGAAATAGATCACTGGCAGATAACATTGTAGTGGAAAGGATTTTCCTGACTAAAAAGTTGAGAACTGTAACTGTAATATCGCATGTATTTGTAAGTGTATAAAGGGTAATGCAGTTGAGGTTGGTGACTGAAAATTTTATCAAATGGCTTGTTTTGTATACATCATAATACCAAGTATTGTGTTTTGTAAATCTGATTGGCAGCTGAAGTAGTTCTTTGTGAAACTCTGCAGTCCTTTTGGAATTCCATGACATTTGGGCTTAAGCTGTCTTTCGCATTTGGCTGAAGTCCACTGAGACTTTGAAATCACGTTATTTCCTCAGTATCTCATTGATGTCTATTGGAGAGGACTTGAACTGTATTTTCCTTGAAAGTGCTGGGAAGATCGATTGAACAGTCACCAAAGCATGACTCATTTGGTTTTAAAAAAATCACTCTTTTGATTAAGTGTAAGAATATCATTGTTTAAGTGTATCGCTATGCATAAATGTAGACATGGTAAAAGGATAAGTTATTTTTTGTAGCACAGTGCAACTTAAATATACATTCTTGAGCTTTTTACAGGTAAGGAACATGAGGAAGAAATCCTGTTTTGTTTTACACAATATTGATATTTAGTCATAATGCTCAATCATCTCTTGTTGTTGTCCAATCTTTATGCATGCTCGCAATACTGAAAGTGGTACCATAAGCTAATACATGCTGTGCAATAGTTAACTACGAAGCACCACTTCAAAGATAAGTGTACCCAGAAAGCTCACACAGGTGAGGTTGAAGTGAAAGGTGGTGATAATTGAAGCCCGTTTCCTGCTGGCACATTGACACATATACCAGTCTGCATGATTTGAAAAGCCTCCATGATTTCAATGTAAATAGTCATATATCTGAGTGAAATTTAAGTGTTTGCACCTGTTTTACAAGCAGGACTTGTAAAAACATCTCTTCTTCGGAGCTAGTTTCACAATAATAGTGTTTCTTTTGCTCAATGCAGAAATCGTAAGTGAAAGTTTAGGCATTGTCTGCCTCATGTTTATTACCTCTAATTCTTGCTATGCACTAACAAACCAGAATCTTTAAAGGTAGCAATGCACTTTAAGTAGTAATATATTTTTTTAACTATTGTTATCAGGAGATACCCGATGTCTTCTGTTTGCTCTAATATCTCTTCTTCTAATCTTTAGAATTTCTTTTTTTCCTCAAAAGCTTTCCAAATGTTAGTTACTTGATCACTGTAACACCCCTGAAAGATTGGCTGGTGCTATATTTACCTTTTGTAAGAAGAGGAGAAACAGAATTTAGTGGAGATTGCCTTTGCCTATAGGATGAGACAATAACTCAGTGTCTGGTAGTCTACCCCTTTTATAGTCTATACTGCTTTTCTAATAAGTCTCTAAGGGTGTCCAAACTGCAGTGCTTTCAGTACTTTTCCTCTGGTTCAACAGACATTCCCGATTTCCCTGTTTCCTAGATGTCTTTGGCAACATGCAGGAACACAGTCTCTAGACCTGATAAATTATTCTAATACTAGTAGCAGGTTGTTCCTCTGTGTTGTCTCTCCCAGATGGACAAAAGCATCTCCTCCGTTATGTGACTAGAATGCATCGTTTGCCAGAAGAGAGGCCACAAGGCCCTGGGAAAGATGGTATGTGAGTTGTACTACGTCTTCAGAACAGTTTTCTGGCCCACAACCTGTTTTGTTGAAGTTTAAGTAGAATGATTCAGTGGGAGAAAGCTATGTGGATTCTTCATCATGTCTCCTTTTGCTGACTCTTTTTTTTTTCTGTAGCTACTGGGAAATCAGCAACATTACCAATGAGCATCTGCTGTGCAGTGCATGCAGAGACGCTGACACCAGTGGGAGACAGCAGGCCTGTTCTGCATGCAGTGGCTGGCTGCACTATACATTGCAAAATGTTCAGTGGGAGATGTAATGTACTGGTGCAAATGCGTGTTACAAATCTCCATTAGCAGCACGCTCAGAGCCCATAAGGTGTGGATTTAAATACCTTTTTGAAGTGGAAAAATAGGATAGCATAGATAATATCACATCCCTTCAGATAATGGGAACCCTAAGTTACGCAGCATTGGTCAGACCTCTAGTCACAGCACCATATACTGCACAAATCCTGCCATGCTAAAGTTCACCAGCATTACAGTCCTTAGAGCTCTTAGAAGTAAATAATTTGGTTTAGTTTTTCTTATAAGAATTTCATTCAGCATTTCTACTGTCAAGCAAAAGATGCTCAGATGATGGTTCACTTTTAAGATAAGACTATACAGGTGGTGCAGTTGCCAAATGCCAAGTGAGAGCTGCCTACAGTCTTCTTAATGATTACCAGTCTAACTTTAGCCTGCAGCCAAGTGGTATGTGCAGCCTGCAGAGCACAGCACAGACCTGCGCCTGCTCAGGTAAATTTTTGAGTGGATCATGAACTCCTCATAGTACAATGGTCCTCAGGTTTGGATCACCAGCAAGGAGGAGTCAGTATAGCACAGTATTTCTGTGCCACTGGAAGAAAATAAGTTTTCTCTCTAGTCAGAGATAGTGATCACTGCTTTAGCCCATCACAGGAGAGTGATAACGGCAGTATTATTTGTCTCATGTTCTTATCACTGAATGCTGATTCTTTACACTCAATGCAGTAATAAACATTGGTGTTCTCAGATTCCAAAAAGATATTTAGCAAGGTATTATTCAGGATTATTTTTATCCTAAAAAAAAAAAAAAAGGCAAAGTTGTTCATCTTATAGTATGTCTTCAAAAGTCAAGTCAAATGTCTTTGTATGCATCACTTGACTATCTGCATCACTACTGCCCTCCTAGTGAAATATCTGAAAAAAGTTCCTGTGTAGATAAATACTTAGATGTATCTTTTTTGGAAATTGCAATAGATCTACATGCTTTCATTTCTAATGTCTTACAGAGTGATTATCATAGCTTTTATGAAATTATTTGTATGAAGTTTTCTGTTTCCTTCAAATTTCAACAGCTGAAAAGAGGAAGTATGCTCTGTATCTGAAAGAGAAAGAAGAAAGCACTGGTTTATTGCATTTTTTGACTTGCATTACCTCCCAAAATGTGTAAAGCATTTATATACTTTTGTGCTCCTTGCTGGTTATTACTGGAGCAAAAGAAGGATTGTATTATACGGACCAGGCTTTGCACATGAACAGTCATGATGTTACTGCCCAGTGAATGATATAGCTAGTATGAATGAAATATCTTAAGCTTTACTGTTGTGAGATGTAATTGACTTTCTAAGTGATAGGTATTTGACATTCAGTGGCTTTTTCTTTAGAGTCTGATGTGGAAGATATAGTTCATCCCAATTTGAATAGAACTACTTGATTATAGGAAAATACCAATAAATGCAATTTTCTGTCATCACAGTTTCTAAAAGTTCTGATCTTCAGTCTTCTTTTTATCTTCCATTTATCTTCAATCTTCTTCTATTTCTATGGTAGGCAATTTCTGATAATCTTGATTACTGGGTACTTTGAAACTCCTGAAAGATTTAGAATTTGGACAGACAATGAACAGTTGAAGGCAAAAGTTCCAAAAGATGTTTTTTCCCCTCTTTGTGAGTTGATCCCAGCAAACAGCTAAGGACCACAGAGCTCCTCACTCTCACTGCCCCACAGTGGTACAGGGGAGAGAACAGGAAGAGCAAAAGCAAGAAATTCATAGGTTGAGACAAAGATAGTTTGATAACTGAAAGACAGAAAGAAAGAAGGAAGGAAAGAAAACCCCAAAACCTAAAACAAGTGATGCCAAAGCAATCACTCATCACCTCCTACAAGATGACTGATGCCTGGCCAGTCCCCAAGCAACACCTACTTTATGAAAAACACACCGCAGTATTTATTGCTGACCATGATGTTATATGGCCTGGAATACCCCTTTGGTCAACTCAGGTCAGCTGTCCCAGCTGTATCCCCTCACAGCCTCTTGTCCACCCACTGTGGGGCAGAGTGAGAAACAGAGAAAGCTTTAACCCTCGGCAAGAGCCATTCAGCGATAGTTAAAAGATTGGTGTGTTATCAACACTGTTTTAGTCACAGATCTAAAACACAGCACCATATGAGCTGCTAAGAAGAAAATTAACTCCATCCCAGCTAGGCCCAGGATATCCCTTAAAGAAATTTTTTTCCATCACTGTTGTCTTTTTGAAGACTGAGAGGTTGTATTGACATAATGGAAGATTTCTTCTACTCTCTCTGACATCTCTAGTTCTCACTTCTTTATATAAAAAGGCCCTTCTTCGCCTCCTAAGATGAGTTGACTAGCATACAGGTAGGTCTTTTGCAACTGTTCCCCAATTTTATGTTGCTTTTCCCTTGCAGATGGTTCTGTTCTGCCCATGGGTATTTTAGACCATAACTGTGAACTCCGGAATGTCTTTCCCACTTGCCCTGTGTCTCTTGTGTTTGCCTCTTAATTAGTCTTTGTTGTTCACAAAGGCCTTAGCGTAGCACTGGGAAGTGACCATGGTTGTCACAGAGGGTGCAGTTTGTAAGTGATGGTATCTGGCTGGGATTCTTATGCAATTGCGTAAGGGTACCCTAAGTGGTAGACACTATAATACCTGTAGACCTCAATAGAGAGCGTTATGGTTACTATTCAGACAACTATTAGTCTTCTGTGGACTTACATAAAGAAACATTCTTTCCTTCAGGAGGTTGTATTAGCAGTAACTCCTTTCTCTCATTCTTCCCTTTTAACAAATGTATTCTGCTGTTTCTTTACTGTAGTTGGTTAATGTGGAGTTTACCTGGAGGGATCCGTGGAAGGAGCTAACCTTGAGAATGTGTAATAAATATTGACGTCTAACGGAAAGGGTAGGGGAAGAAGAGCAGCAAAGAAACTACCAAGGTTGTGAACAGGAATTTCTCTTTTAAAATGAGCAATTATGGATAACTTGCATTTTTACCTTCAGGCTATGGTGATTAGCTTGCTCTAGAAAGTCTCATTAAATCTTTATCTTTTTTGCTTTTAGTGCAATATATGAATTGTTCTGCTGTGCTTCAAACAATAAAGTAAATGCTAATCACTTTTATGGAAACATAGTATAGAAATAGTGCCAGAATAGGTAAATCACTTAGAGTACTTATTTTTACAAAACAGCGAAGATGAGACAGAACCTGAAAAGTATTTATTTTTTTAATGACATTTCACTGAAATTTTAACTACAGTGTTATTGCACATACTGTCAACAGTATTTTTTACCAGATTTCCTGAAGTGCAGGACTACTGTCTAGAGAGAAGTCATAAACTTGAAATCTATTACTGATTTTAAAGCAATATTTTCATGTATTATACTTGCCACTGAACACCTGTGTATAAGTTTAACTAATACCATATTCAGTATTTTTTTCTTTCTGCCAATATATAAAGTCACTGAAGCAAGAGAGACACGCAGGCCTCATTAACGTCATTCATGGAACTTATTGATTTCAGTTCATCTTGTGGTCCCATGCTAAAAGATGGCAACAGCAGTGAGAATGTTTTAGTTGATCTGAGTTTAAGCGATGCTCTAAGTGGTTATTCAAAGAACAGGGATTTGGTGTTTAAAGCCTTGAGATAATGGAATCCTACTCTTCAATTTTACTATCAGTAATACTACAGGTGTTTGGTGTCTACGTAGAATTTTTAGACTGACAATAACTTCTAGTAAGCTTAGTAAGTTCTACAGTTTGGTTAAGAGGCTGTTTGTAAGGTTAGAATAAATTATGAATTGGATTAGTCACTTGCTGCAACACTTGTATAATTATTTCTGGTTTGATAAGCATAAAATGGGTTGAAACTGAAGTTGATTGTGCTTCATATTGCTAAAGGGTAAATGGAGAGAGAAAATCAATTATAGTTAGAGATACTAGATTCTTGTGAGTTGAAATGAGTTACATGAGCTAATAAAAAGCTTCAAAAGAATGAATCATTTTCAAGAAATAGATGCGTACTGAATATCATGATGTGCAGGAGCCTAAAATGTCACTTGTTTACAGTAAACACAAGGAACCAAAGCTTATTTTAAGCATAATCCCAAAGAACAGAGCAGGTACACCACAACTGTCCAAATCAGAGATCTAAATGTCCGTATTAACATAGGCTTTTAATGGTCTCTATGCCTAGGATTTCTTCTGGAGGACATCAAGGGGGCATAGCAACATGGTATATATCACTCGTTATGATGATCCCAATATGATGGGATCAGACTGATACTCTTCTAGTATTGTAAATACTTGCAGTTCTGATGTTTAATGGCTGTGGAGACACAGAGATCCCTTTAGAGAAGCAATAGGAAGAAGTTTCTTCCCACCCCACCACCATTTATAAGGCAACAAAGCGACTCTCTCAGCCAACTCGGTTCCCCAGTCTTATTTCTCTGCCCACCTGCAGATGTGCCAAGCACATCAAGTGTCGGGCAAATAGTAAAGTCAGGTGGCATATTTTAGATAACATTTTAAGCTATGAAGTTTAAGGAAGTATCTTTTCATGAGTTCAGCATAGTTGTTTTGTGGAATGCATGGCCACAGAAGATTGTGGAGACTAGAAGTGTAAATATACACAAGTAGATAAATTCATGGAAGATAGATACCACTTTACTCAGTATGTTAGTTCTGGTACATTCTCTATCTTTAGCTAGGGTGAACAAGGTACAACTGGTTACTGATTTTTCCTTTATAGTAATCGTGGAGCTTCTTTTGAAACTGTCTGTAGACAAGTTCAAAACAAATAAAAGGACATATATACTCATGTACTGCACAGTTAATGTATTGATTTATTTGCTAATGGTGTTGTGGGTGCCAAAAATTTACATATGCTGAAAATGAGCTGGAAAGATAAATGGAAGAAAAATACATCAAGGGCTGCAAGATACAGATACTAGCTCTGCTTCAGACAGTCCCTAGGCATGAATCAGCTGGGGCTGAGGAATTATGCTAGTAAAGTATCATTATGTACTTGCTCTATTCTTGTACTCATCCCTAGGAATGGGGTATCCCTGGGATGCTAGATAAATGGATGCCCCAACTACTTTGTATGTCTTGAGAACACTTAGGTTAGTTTAGATATACTGCTGAGAAATCCTTCAGTGACAATATATAAAGAAATCCAGTGATGGATAAAATTTCTTTCATGCCTGCATCTGTTTTAGCGAGGGCACTGACTCTCCAGTTTTAGTAGTGTGCAATAACCTCTGTATATACTTATTCTTTAATTTACACTGTAGCTCAAAATATGAATGCTGGAGTTCAGAAGCTGGTTGGGGAGATCTGGCCTGCTTGATTGACTAGTCTGTGGGCTAAACTGCTGCCAGTTCTTGCAATCTCATCCTCTTTTCAGAGCATGCAGGGAAAGAAAGCATGAAAGAAATAGTTACAGCTGCCAAGCTCGTACTCAGGTAAGAAATGACAGATTTTCTTCGCTTGGAGATTCACAAGGCAACAGTGGAACTGTGTGAACTCTGGTGAGGTTTCATTACTACTCAGATGTACACAAGTCTGAAATCACTGTCTTTGTGGTAGGAGAATAGGATTGATGAAAGTTATCAGGACAACTTAGGGAGACGGCAGCAGAGCGAAGGGTGGTATGATTACATGATTTCAGGTATCATAACCCCTTATAGCTTGAGTTTGACCTGCTTCAGTGAATTCCTTGGCCTTGGGGCTCTTTTCAGCTACTGAGGAGAGATTGTTCATCAGAGCAGTAGATAGGGAGAGGCCTTATTAAAGAGGCATTTGTGAATTCATATTAGGAGGAAAGGATGTGAAGGCAAAAAATTATATCCAGATGCAGCAGAGCTTAAAGTTATTTTTTGTGGAAGCGTAGAGTCATAGAATAGTTTGGGTTGGAAGGGACCTCCAAAGATCATCTAGTCCAATTCCCCTGCAGTGAGCAGGGATATCTTCGACTAGATCAGGTTGCTCAGAGCCCCGTCCAACCTGACTTTCAATATTTCCAGGGATGGGGCATCTACCACCTCTCTGGGCAACCTGTGCCAGTCTCTCACCACCCTCACTGTAAAAAATGTCTTCCTCTGGTCTAAATCTACCCTCTTTTAGTTTAGAGTCATTACTCCTTGTCCTATCACAACAGGCCCTGCTAAAAAGTGAAGCCTTTCCAATTGCTGAAACTGTAATTTAATGCTGCATACAGAAGATATTTTCTTATTTACATTTCATAATATCTATAGATGTTTTAGGTTTTAGGACAGTTAGTGGAAAGTGTATGAAATTTCTGAAGTAAGATGTTTGTTGAATCTGATGCACCCAAAACTAAGGAAGTAGTATTGTAAATACAGAATATGATGAAGATCTTACCTTCTTATGTAAGTATTATGATTAAAAACTTGTTAGGTATTGTTTACCAGTAGTTTATACAGTATTTGCTTCATTTTTCTGTTTTATTTGGTTTTGATAGTTGAATTTGGCACTATAAATGTGTTTGAGACATAGGTTATTTGTGTTTTATTCCTAACTATCTATTATAGTAAATTTTAGTTACCGCTTTTTTGATGTTGTTCAATGGTATTAGTGACTTCTATTAAGAGTTAGATTTGAACTTCTGTATAGTCGCTTTTCTCCTCAAGACTGACCACGTATGCTATGTAACACATTCGTAATAAATATATATATATATATATATTGTTACATTCGTAATCTTATAAACTTAATTTTGCATGACTTAGTGAAATTGTATTGGCTCTTGTCAAGGCATGAGCTTACTTCCTTCTCATATGGAACACTAGGATTCTTTCAGCAGGGTTTGGAGAGAAACTAATAGCACCTCAGTATTAGACTGAGCACTGAAGCTACTCCTTCCTCTGCCATTAAAGAAAAGTAGAAATAGGGAGGAGAAGGTATACTGATGTTATGTGTTAATGTAGATAAATTTCACTTATATGAGAAATTCACTTAAGTTACCACATAGCTTCTGGAAGGGAACAAAAGGTATTTTGATATATCATATTTTTGTGTTATCACAGAACTTGAGAATCACAGAACTGTGGGCTAGTCTCAAAGACAGTCAGCTTTTAGGTGATGAGCCATGAAAAGGTTCAATCTGCTTGAATCTCTTACTTAAAAAGTCTTACGAAAGCTAAATGTATGTGTTTGAAATACATATAACAATACTCAAAATAGCATAACCAGGTCAGAAGACTCAGTGGCAGCAGAAATAGTCACTTTTTCATACTTTGCATTAAATATTTTCTGCGGCTTTCTGTCCCTGTATCTCAGTAGATCAGTTAAATTTCTTTCTATTTCAGATGGAGTATTTAATGGAGTTGATTCCATGTCTGACAGTGCTAGAATGGGGCAGTGGTCTAGGGTTTTACGCATGCCATCACAGTCATGAGAAACCAGGTATCTAATACGTCATTGTCCTCTCACTCTCCTTCACACAACCTGTCACTTTCCTTCACACAACCAGCTGGTTTTTGATGTAGAATGTAGCAGTTGTTCCCTAAGTACTAGGTACTATTTGGGAGAATTTCGTACAGAGTAGTCATGTGTAGTTTGCATTGAAATGATAAGCATGTATATTACTGTTTGAAGTTAGCTAATGCCTTTTCTATATTTACTGTCTAGGTGATACTTTTAAGGTATCATTTTGCTCCTAAATCACTCATGGGTACATTCTTACGTTAATTATTCCTGCTCTGCCAATAGGATGGGAAAAAGACACAGAGTTAAATTAAAATTTATTCCCTGAGGGCTGATTCGCTGTCTCCCTTTCTTAAGAAAATGGACTGAATATTTTTGGCTTTTCTCTGGCCAGGAAAGGGATTGCTTCTTGCTCATGCCAGCAGTCTGTACATTTTGATTCCTCATCTACCCCAACTGCTTTTAGTTAAAGGTAAGATGAACTAAAATTCATGTGAATACTACTCCATTATCTTTTTGGTGGGTTTTTCCATTGTTAAAAGGTAGTGCTTTGTGTCATTCAAATTAACTTGGCCTCTGTTTGCAGGGTAGTCATTTGTCGTGTGGGATGATAACGCCACACCTGAAGTTACATCTTCCAAGATGTAAATCATATGTCTCTGTAAATCATATGACTTGGTAATATAGCCACCATCAAAACCAGTATCAAAAATCAGCGCACAATAAATATTAATGGATTGCCAGGGAGAAAAAGCCAAACCCAAGCAGTTACTAAAAGCCAGCTCTTGATTTTGTCTTGTAAGATTAGCATGTGCTAAGTCTTGCCATCCGGTTTAGCAATTGGTATAATTTAATTCACAATTGTCAGTATAGGTTATTGATGCAGAACTAATAGAAGGAACGTTCAAAACCTATAAACTCTGACAATTTTCTGAAGGGCAGGAGATGAGTAGGGAATGCTGAGTGTCAGTTAATTACTTTGGAAATCAGGTTGAAATCTGTATGTCGCAGTGGACTCTACCAATGTAGAAGTCTACCAACTCCAGAAGACTAATTAGTTGTTAATAAGTACTTAATTATTTGGGTTTAGATTGACAGATTTGCAATGTGTATTTGTAAGTATGAGAAAGACACTGAGAATTATGTGGATAATTTTATTGAGAGGAAGTAACTGGACCATAAGGCCTTTGCTTAAACTGTAAAACTCTGCCATTTTTTAGTATGAGTCATAGCACAATGAATTGGAGTTGACAAGTGCTGTAGTGGCACAAAGGAATAATATTAGAGCTTGAGTAACACATTCTTCTGCAGAAGTGTAGATGTTTCAGAACAACTAGTATTCCCAGTAGAAACTACAATGAACTAGTCCTTAAAACATTTGATATCTCATGTAAACGTAATATTGTCTCCTAAGGATAAAATGATGAAAGCAGAGGACGTATCCATGGTTTAGAGATGTGAAGTATAGTTAGAAGAATGAACAGAAAAATAGAGCCTTTACTTTGCTTTCTCCTCTAGGCTATTAAAATAAAATAAAATGTCAAAACCTCATGAACAGAAATGTGGGTCAAATGGGAAGTTCAGCTTTCCTGCAGCTTCACCTGCTGCAGCAGATCTGTCTACTTTGATGTGATGGGATATAGCAGCTTTGAGATAAGATGATAGTAAAGCAGAAGAGCTGTTGCCTTTCTCATGGGGAGATTCACCCTGTTCTTACAGCTTGTTTTTTCTTGTAGCCCTTCTGGAGAGGCCAAGGCGGGGCAGAGAAAAAAGTTAAATGCATGAATATAAGTTGTAGTAGTAAAGATATTGCGGAAGTGCAGGAAGTCTAGCAGTTCACATCAGATGACATCCCTTTTAAGACTGTCTAGTATTCATAACGTAGGGGTCCTGCTTATGGTGTGAAACTGATGGAATTCAGTTTATTTATCATGGAAAAGAGAAGGCCTGAGGGGGACCTAAGAGCAGCCTCCCAGGCTGGGAGGCTCCTGAGAAGAAGGAGCCACACTCCTTACTGAGGTACACAGCGGGAGGGTGAGTGACACTGAGCATAAGCTGAAACAGGTACAGATCTGTTTAGATATAGGGAGGGGGGGGAAATATCAGTATGTGGATATTTAACTGCTGGAACAGGTTGCCCAGGGAGGTTGTGGAGTCACTGACCTTGGACATTTTCAAGACTGAATTGGATAAAACCCTAAGCAACTTGGCTGACCCTACTTTGAGCAGGGAAGTGAGATAGAGATCTCCTGAGGTCCCTCTGAGCCTGTATGATTCTATGAATTACTAGTGTAGGGAGGACCACGAGCCCCTGAAATGTAATTTTGTTGTACTCTGCTTGTAAAATACTGAAAATGAAACCATTGGAAAGTAAATGTTGGTCTATATCTGAGTAAACTACTGTGCAAGTGTAGGTTTTACCAAACAGAACATGCAGAATGAGACAAAGAGATTAGATCTGGACTTCAGAAGAATGAAAAAGTGAAATAGGTAATGAAATAGGAAACTTTCTGCATGATTAGAAGACATGCAGAGGGGTTTAAAATAGTAGATTGTTTGGATAACCTGTATGAGAAGTATATCTGTCATGCAAATATGCATGAATGATTGCTGTATTCCCTTTTTCCTCTCATAACATATCTACATTGCTTAATATAAAAAAGCCAGTTTCAAATCTGGTAACAAGTATTACAGCTTCAAGCTGAGCTTTTAACTAACCAGTAGCTGATTACATGTTCAGTCATCCAGAAAGGAGATTCATTTACTGATGAGAATTGTATTACATCTCTGGTACTGCCAAAATGCTGTCAGACCTCATGGTTATCTCCAGAATGTGCAGAAAAAAAGAAACTGCGGGCTGATTGCAAACCAAATTGTTGATTTGTGCTTAGAAAGAAAAACAGTTGAGAGAAAGAGAGGAGAAAAAAGTTGAAGAGTAGTGTCAAGATAAAGACTCATAAGAAAATATATTTTATGCCACATTTTAGAAGTTGATACACCAAAGTAATTAATATTAAAACTATACAGATAGAAAGTTAATAGAAAACTACTTAGAGAAATAATTACAGCCCATTACAACTGTTGCCCTCTTCTGAGTCCTTAATGTGGACTGAAATGTTTGAAAGTAACTTCTAAAAAAAGTGGTAGCAGTTTAAATGTCCTTAGTTTCAATTTGCTGGTCCGTTATCTTCAAAATTAATTAACGTAATTGTGATATTGTTGAGTCTTATAATTATTTTTTGAGATTAAAAAGAAATGGAAACAACATACTTGGACCAGGGTCTTGTAAACATACACATTTTTGTTCAAATTCTATGAGATTAATATGGTTTAAGAAAAAAAAAATCCAAAGGCATAAGAAAGTTCTGATGGATAAGTAATATTTTCCTTTAAATCAATGATGAACAGGGAGCAATAATGAAATCTTCTATTTCAGTATTGACCAAACCTAAAGATTTTTTCAAGTTTTGTAGTGACCTCTTACAAAACCAGGTTCCCATTAATTTTATGCAGTTCAATTAATTCAATGAAAGCTTGTTCAAAGGTTTGTCTTTGGATGCAAAGTTTTCTGATAACTTGAGTGTCACCCTAGCACAAGTATTTGGGCATACACAAAATTCATTGTTCAAAAAGAGCCATGGTTTTCTCTGAAAATGACTGGTGTAGGCTTAGTCTTCTGCAGTACCCTTCAGTACTGACTCAGGCTGATGCCATTGCCACCTGGGACACCTTGAAGAGTTTATTTCCAGTTCCAGAAAGGAGTTTCCTGTAATACACTGGAAATAATAGGTAGAATGACTTGGCTTATGCATTGCTGAGAGCGCTGGGATGTGACCTCAGATACCTTCTGTGTGCATAGATGAACACAATTCCAGAGTGGACCACTAGTTTCTGAGTTAGGGGTAATGGCTTTTGGCATACTGGTTCCAGGTGCTGCTCTACATTTGTAACTCACTCTGTATCATTGCTGTTGCAATAATATCTTTATTCTGCACTGAACATTTTATACTCTGAAGACATTATAATTGGGAAGCTGTGATTGCTGTTTACCCTGAAATTCCAATGATATCAGTGGGAATTATGTTCAGGTGAGACTTCTGTCTGATAACTTTACATTGTCTATGTATCTGCAGTGTTAAAAGCTGTGCAAAACCGTTTACTGTGAATAGCGCTGTGAACAAACTTTGTCCCTGCAGACAGCCTTACTAAAGCAAAGAGACTGTTTCTTGTGCGTTAATGCTCCTATAATTGTATGAGCTGCTACGTTCATTTGTAATAAGAGTGGATCCTCCAGGTTCAGTCTGTCATTCTTGGGTTCTCTGTTTCATTTTGAGTTTGCAGTGCTTTTTTGCCTATTTTAGAACAACTAGCCAAAATAATAAATGTAATTTGCTAGTTCTAATTAATTTATTAAGATAGTATCTTTAAAACATGCAGCTAAAATAAAGAGCTAATTAGCTGCCGATTATTCTTTATAAACCTGTCTCATCTATTTTATAGTAAAAATGGACACAAATGTGAATGTTTGGGGTAAACTGCAGAATACTTCTCCACTTTACAGATCTAGTTCCACAGATTACTGGATGACTAGAAAATACAAATGCCTAGCAAGGGAATTAAATACGATGATTGATGAATTGAAGGTGGTGTTTTTTTTTTTTTTATAGCTAGATGAAATCCCTGTAAAGTGAAGCCTGTGTTGTCAAAGGGGCGCTGTGTCCACCAGGGGGCGCTGGCGTTTTTCTTTATGGGCTGCTTAATCTGAACGTAGGTGAGATTTAATCAATTTAAAAGGCATACTGAGTGCTTAACGTTGCAGGGTGAAAAATACCATAGGTACAAGAAAACGGAAAAAAAAATCGGTATACTGTAAACCTGTGGTATTTTTCTTTTCAAAGATTATAAAAATAAAATAGGTGCTTCATTCGAGTTAAGAGGTGTATGCAAATTCACAGTGAAGACTCCATGTGACTGCAAGAACCGATAAGCAATTTTTAACTAATGTTTTGTAGCTCACTGTTGTAAGCTCTGACAAAATATTTTTGGCTACTTTTTGCAATGAACGTGAATTTTAAACCTGTGATTGTAGATAAGAGCACGTCATTTAAAAGAATCGTGCAGAAGAAATGAGAAACAGATTATTTTTTTTTTTGTCCTTGAAATTAAAAAGTAGGATTTTCACATGAGGAAGAAAACATCTTATTCTTCTGTATAATCAAGAAATGCTGTAATGTGTAGAAAAAAAAATATAGCTTTCATTATGGTGGCTATCTTTGAAACTGACCCGATTTGTCCATTTTAACAAAACATGCTTCTTTTTCGTCACATTTTCCAAGTCTAGGTCAGTGATCCTGTAAGCCTGTCATGTGACTCACCTAACTGTACAAATTGTGGATAACTGGCTTATGTCATCTTGATTAATGTAGAAGTGAGTAAACTCAGAGGGCAACACTAGTCAAAATGTAGCAGAATCATATCAACAATTGTTGCTTATGAAGACTGCTGCTGCCTACTTGTATTCATAAGTTACCCCAAATTTTGTAAACCTGATGGCAAAGCAGTCACTTAAGCATAGGGAAGGGAATAAATGCATAGGGAAGACAAGAAGTGCTGTTATTCAGCTAAGATTGATGAGTTTAAATTTTTACAAGAATGAACTTTGTTGTTGTGATGCATTTGAACTTAATTTACATTTATAGCACTTGTAATTAACTTAGCATGTAGTTAATGCTAGACTTACCAATAGACTTACCAATTGTGACGTTTTGATAGTGCTGGAAAATGATTTACAGACCAAAACCCTGAAATAGTTTATGATGTAACATGTGCTTAATCGAACATATATTAGTATGTAGTACAAAACTATGGCTAATTGTGTCAGGATAAATGAACTAATTTGGTTGGGGCAAAGGAGATGAGAAACACAAAGTAGTCATCAAAATGGTCATCTTTGATTCATCCTTCTACCACAAAAATTATTGAATTCATCCCTGTTCAGTGACAGTGATTATGGTATTCTTTTCCTGGGTATGAAATTGATATTATTTCTATAACATTTTTATCACAGAATAAGGTTTAAAAATAGTTTCTGTGTAGAGACTAGAAAAATAAACCCTTTGAAAGAAAATGGAAATGTATAGAAATTTTAAAAATTGATTCTATATCTCCAACTTCAGCTGTTAAGAATTTTAACCAATTTGATACTGTCTCATGAAAATAAAATGATGTTTGTTGGTAACAGAATTTCTGCTCAATTGATATGTTCAAAAGACATGCCACATATGATTAATGGGGCAGTTAGAATTAAAAAAAAATATATTGTTGATTAAAAGTAGGGCAGCTTTTGTGATTAACTTATGAAGTGTATGTTGATCACTGTAAAAACTAAGAAGTTAAGGATACAGCTGCTGTCAAACCTCTCCAACTAAACTGATTATGCAATTTGTTTTCTTCTAAGATGTGGGTCGAATGAGTTGAAAGGGCTTCCATCTCTTTGACAAGGCAAATTTTTCATTATATATGTATTGCTTTCTCTTTTCAAACTTTACTTCATATTTTTGGTTTGTAGCACACCTGGCCCTTTGTCAGATTCATGTGGAAAAATTGAATAATAAATGGTTCTAATCCTGCCACTATTTTTCTAATGAGTTGTTTAAGGTGTGACTATTTTAGCTTCTGGATTTTTTTGTTGCTTGATTTGCTTATACAAAAGCTTATCTTAAGCAATTGGCTGAGTTAGTTAAGTCTGTTGAAAGAAGGTAGTGTTTAGAGAACTCATAGTTTAAATGAAAAAAAAAATCTAATGCTTCCTTTTATCTTGTATGGCAAAAAATAGTTTGTTTCACAAATTATTTTGTAAAAGGAAATGTAGCATTAAGATATAATCACCAGTTTTTTAAGGGGATCTTTCTACAAAATGTCAATAAAAGCTTTTGACCCGTGAATATGAATGGCTCAACAGCCTTTAATATAAAAGCCACTGCTGATAGATTATTTTTGTGTGTGTGAGTGATCAAGCTAGTACTATTCAAAAGATGCTTTTAAATAATACTTACTTCTAGGGCACATGCATTGTTCATCTTCTCTTCAATGAGATTATACATGATAAGCTACGATGTTCATTATAAACAGGTGCAAGCTTGCATAGACAATACTACTGAAAACCATCAGTAGCTTGACTTGATCTTTGCTATAGAGAATAAATTATTTACCTGAATCTGTTGCTGTAATTCAACTCTAATTCCTCAAAGAGTGCATAAGGGAGAATAGTGTGAATTATTTTGCCAGGGCATGCCATATATTAACTGAATTGAGTTGGAATGAGCAAGAAAAGAATGCAAAAGAAAAGAAAGGCATAATTAGAGCTTAACAGGCAAAAAGTAAAGTGCATTTATACAGAATTTCATTTGTGACAAAACTACACCTGCAGGAGTACCTTAAAGAGCATCAACATTGTGAGGTCTACCATTAGTAAGAGGGTTATCAGATATATAACCAAAGTATGTACAGAAGTAAAACAGCAGGACATTTAGTCAGAAATTCAGAAATACTAGGGTTAGGGTTCTGTTGCAAGTGTCATTTGAACTTCTTGTGTATATGTGTCACGAGATAATTTTTAGATGTATGGTTAAATTTTTTCTTGTTTTCCATGCCTGTTTCCCCATCCTTCACTTTTCTCTCCATTGGAGTTGCGTTTCCTCTTTTCTTATTTCTGTCCTGACTGCCAGGCATGGTCTCAGTTCTGATGCCTGGTAAACAATGCTGACGAGTATTCAACAGAAAATTTGGTTAATTGTCCAATACTGAAGCCTTTGGGAAGAATGCATTATGTAGAGATGGAATATTCACCAGATAGGATACATCTCTCCATATTCCCATATTGTAGACAGAATAAGATGTTCACCTTAAGAGCTTTTGCTAACTATAGATGAGTTTGAACTTTAGAGACAGTTAGAAGGAGGTCACATTGGCTGAGTTTTCCATAAATGTGTCAATAAGAAGCCTGATAACACTGAAGTTCTCATGACTTGCCACAAAATTTTGGATTCCTGCTTCAATGTCTGAAGTCTAAGAATTCCTTTGTAAAATAGGTACATAATTTTCTGAACATAGGCAAACATGCTTTTATGTTCCTAACTCTTAGAAGTGGATCAAACAAGTTAATTCAACAAATTTAAAAAAAAAAAAGTCTTTTTGAGAGATATGAGAAGTAAGGGAAAAATATATATGAAATTGCAATTTTTTAATTAATATTGTAATAAAATGAGAAGTAATCGTACAGTGGAAATTGTTCAACATTTAAAAGCTGTACTCATTGCAAATGTCTCTACTTCAACTTTTTCAAGGAGATGACTGGAGTGGTAAGCTGGAGATCATTCATTTTCTGAAATAATCTGCAGAATCACAGTCTCTGTTGTTGAGAAAATATATGTCAGTTTTTCCACCTGAAGTTCAGTATATTTAGGTGTATGCTCTCAAGTAATCTCCATCAGAATAGTCTGTAATGCACATATATATATGTGTGTGTATATATACATACCACATCTTTTCGGTGACTACAGGATTTTGCTGCTCTGTGTTACTGAGGATTGCCACGAAGAGGAGGGTTGCTCTAGGATTTTAAATTTGAAGTCAGGAATTACAGTTTGAGAATGAATGATGCAGCATTCTTGTAGTTTGTTGCTAATAAAAGGATAGGGCATTTTCCGTGATCAGTAGTTACATCGTTCTTCTGTGTTTCTACGTACTCTGGGGATCACTGAAAGTTAAAGATTTTTTTCAATGCGCTTTTGTCTTGAAATTGCGTGACTATTTAGACATGCCTTAAGGAAGAAGTAGGAATATTAGATTGAACTGAATAGCAGACATTTTAATTATTTTTTTAAAATGTTTTGTTCCAAATAGGATTGAAACTGGAATTTTAAAATTTGGTCTTTGTCTGAAAATGCCCAATTCCCCTGCTGCGGGCTGGAGAAATTGACATTCTTGTCAGTTTCTCAGCTAATAGTCGCTGTGAAATTGACATGAATGTCTGATTTCACGGAAGAGCCACTTGGGCCTGGCAAGATCTGTGGCCCCTGTGTGCATTGTGCCATTAGAGATCTGGGCCGTCTGTCTCAGAATAGACAAGCACGGTGTATGCCCACACTCTGCAATTAGGAGGCGGTTACAATGGTAATTTTACTTAAGTGTGCAGCATGTAAACCTGATCTTTGGTTAGAGTAGAGCGTCTTTAAACTGCAGGCTTACAGCTCCTTGGAAACTCAAGGGCCCTGTGCTCTGAGAGGCAGATGCTGACTGGTGCCAGGGAGGCTTTCTCAGACTTGTGTGATAGCAGCAAGAAGGTTCCAGCATCACTGTAGACAGACAACGTCTCGTAGACAGACTTACCAAAATGATTGCTGCTGTGTAGGAAAGATGGAATAAATCTGGTCTGGATTGGCTAGAAGTATAGGAAACCTGGTATTTTTGGAATGAAATATGTTTAAGCTTAATGACACAATACTTTTGAATATAGCTGAAAAGATTAACATGCACATCTGAACATCAGTCATTTACTGTTTATGTAATGGCTTTTATCACTGGAATACTTTTGGTCACGTACAACTACAAAAGATACTAGTACTAAACGTGTGAAATAAAGAAAAGCTAACACCAAAGTAATCTTTTCATTATCAGCTCAAAATTGCTTTTCCTAAAAGAAAGAGTGAGAATCCGGAATATTGTTGGTGAACATTAAATTACATTTCTGAAAAGCTTGTGCTCTTTTCACTTCTAGAGACGCATTGCTTAACTAACAGTATAGCAAACACTTTTGTCTGTGGTTTTACATATTTTAACAGAATGTGCCCTCAGCTATTGTCCCTTTGCATGTTCAGTTAACAAAATGAGCTGAAACTTAGATAGAGAGTAAATAGTGCATGTATCCCCGAGGCATCGCATTGTTCCTTAAAGGCAGTCTGCCCAATACAAAATAAATGGATCTTCGCTGTGAAATAGGTAAGGTTTTCTTGGTGTAATCAGGTTGCATCAAAGAGGAAGCTGCCAGGATTTGCACAACCATTTCGTAAAAAGAAGAGTTCATCTTGAAGTTTTGCAAGTTTCAACTTGCAGTTTTGCCACAAATTTAAATTTCAGAAAGTTTGTAACTGTTAGACTTTAACTCTTAGTGGTATATCACCACACTTACGCACTATTTCAAGTCAGCTGTCTGTGAAGGCTAGTTGTGACTCTGATATAGCAGTATTCAGGAGCTTGTAGGCATGTTCAGTGTCTTATTGTGAATAAATAGTTGCTTGATTTCTGTTTTCTTTCCGTGTTACTCTCCTCTGACCTATACATTTTATCAGCATACATCAGAACATTTCTAGTACACCCTGCCATTCCAAGAATTGTCAAGAATTATAAATACGTAAGTATTTTCTTGTATGTTACTAGCATCAGTTTTGCTACCTGGAAAATTAGAGGTTTGTTTGTCAGCTGGTATGTAATGTCCCAGTGTCATTAACTCCCACTGAAGATCTTTCTACAAATATCTTTACTTGAAATATTACAGAGCCCAGTGCTTATTTATTAACCAATATCTTGTGTAATAAAAATAGAAAACACCCTTTTTTAAAGTAAATGCTTATTTCAAATTAAAACTAAAAATATTTTAATTGTTTAGAAAATTTGTTTCACGTGGTATGACTCTCTTAAAAAAATGGTATTTAATTTTTTCTATGAGTTTACATATGCAGTTTGATTAATTTTTAGTTAGGTAGTTATTATGTCCAGTTTTGAGGAAGAAGACATCAGAGAGGTTTCTGTATAAATATTTCACAGCTTCTCGAAATAAATGGATGGTTAGGATGTGAGCTGATACACTGCTTCTGAGGTAATATTGGACTCAAACACTGAATACTTATTCATTTCTTTCTCTCTTCCCTCAATATAGTCATGGTTTAGGCCTTTTAGTAAACCAATCATTTTAGCAAGGGAGGATTTTTACACCTTTTTTAAAGGTGGACGTGCATAGTGATGCCAAGTTTATTTTTCTTCCTAGAAAGCTATAAAAAGAGGACTGTTCTAGTGACTAGGCTTGAGTGCAGCTGTCTTTTCCTTTTTTTGTGTGTGTAATTATGATTCTGTGATGGTTAGCAAAATATTGGTGAAGGAGTGCCAGCAGGTATGACTTGGACTTTGGTAAAAAAAACCTTTGTCAAAGCCTCTCACAAATGGATACTAAGGAAATAAAGTATTCACAAGACGAGAACTTGAGTGCTGTCATGGATTAGAAGCTGCCCATGTGGCAAAATAATAGTAATGCGTAAATACATGATACTTTTATTATTTTAGCAATCCAGTAGCAATGGAGTACCTCTATTAGAATATTATAATTTATATATATTATTATTTTCACTGGGATGTAGATGATAAGTAAAATGATATTTACAACATTACACAAAAATACCCAAGTTGATAAAGACCAGAAACAGGTGAAAAATGAACATGACAGTAGGTGCATTTTGTGGTTGAGAAATGTCAGGGAACATATGAGTAAGAATGATTTGAACTACAGCTACAATTTTCAGACTACTAAATTAACGTGAATGCTTGTGGTGAGTTGTTTGCAGGCCCGTAACTGCGGTGGTCATGAAAGGACCCACGTCTGTTTGGCCCATGCTGTTAGGTCAAAACGTAACATTGTCTGCACTGTATATCCTGATTGACTTGGCTCAGGTCTCTTTCAGTGTGTCTTCTAGTAGGTGACATACCTCGGTTTGGTATAAAGGCTTTCTGTTCTGGTCACCCCAGTCTCAGGGTGGATACAGCAGAAGGGAAGGAGACTGGAAATGTGAGACGGAGATGACTGGAGACAGATAGAAGCTGAAGAGTTTTATACATATCAGTTTAGAGAAGGAATGAAAAGGGTCATGTAGAATCATTAGTGAGTATAAATTGATTCTTATTCAGCTTCTGACAGACTTGCAGCAGGAGATTGTTGGCTGTAGTCATTGCCACCCTCAGCCATCTGCCTTGCCCTACACCTTTGATATGGAAACCCTCAGGGCAGAGACATCTGATCTGCTGGTAAATCAGCTTGTGAATCACTGTTGTTTTCAGCCCAGTGCATTAAGGAAGCCTTTTTTTTGCCTAGAAGAGTAGCAATGTCTGTCGGAGGAGGGGAAGATGGTTTTGGTTGGTAACAACATCAGACAGGGTGAGTCTGCCAGAGACCTCATACGTTCGATATTTCAAGGACAGAAGCTTATAAAACTGCCACTAGTGAAATCTGATAAAAAGGGAAATGCTTTTTTTATCGAGTGTGTATTTAACTGGTGGAAATGTTCACAGTAACAGCAGCAAAGCCGTGAGCTTAATGTGATGTAAACCAGTAATGATATTCCCAGTGATAAACTAGTAATGACAATGATATACCGTTTTTTCCCCTCTAAGTTTCTAGCCTCTGGTTTCCTGTGAGGCTGGTTTTCTATGCACTTCTATGGTTTCTGTAAGGTGTGCCTATCTGTCTTTGAGTTCTGGTCCTAGTAACTTTTTAATCTACAGACAAATTTCAACAGAATTTGATGGTTCTCTAATACATGAAATTTCTTCCAATTTCCTAAAAACTGTTATCTGGATAGAAGACAATCTCATTAGTACCACCCCTGAAGCTTCAGTACAAACTACAGAGATTGCAGATCGATCAGTATTATGGCTCTGAATCAAGCAAGGCATCTGCTGACTTGCTCAAGCAATTTGGGACAAGCTGTTTGAGTTAATGAAGGAGAGGAAAAGAAGGAAGCTGGGCAGAATTACTAGTGAGAGGGTACTGTAAGAAATATGGAGGGAAACAGCTGAAATTAACATGAAGGTATTACTGGGATGTAACACAATTCCATAAGAATTTGAGAGTCATTAGGTTTGCTGCTTAAAGACTACCTCTACTTTTTTTCTTCTGTGTTTCTTTCCCTGACCAGGTGTAATTTTAATTTTATTGTTGGTTACAAGGTGTGTGCTCTTACCATTGAACATGGTATCAAGTGCAACACTGAATTTAAAAATCATAAGATAAATCTAATTTTAAATGCTTCAAGCAGTAAATAATAGGAAAAACAGTAAATAACATGACAACATCCAAACTTTGGTACCAGTTCTTACTTGAAAACGGTGGATTAAACATATATTAAAAGGCTGTTGCTTGGCCAGCCATTCTTTCTGCTAGTGTTTTGCATGTGAAGAGATTCTCAGACTGTTCTGTTTTGTAAAATGAAATTGGAGTGGAATAAATTGTTTTCTGGTGGATGTAATTGCTGAAAGCAAATAGGAGGATGGAGGAAGAATAAACATGGAGAAGAAAGAATAGAGTAAAGTAAAAGATCATTTTATAGCTAAGTAGAAAGGGAATTAATGCTTTTTCCAAAAGGTAACTTCTGATACTTGCAGTACTAAAAATTAGATTTGGAAGGCCTTGATAAAAATGAGACGAGAGAGACTGAAAACAAAAAATAAATAAAATCACCCCTAAACAGCTGTTCAGCCCACCTAAAATTTCAGGTATCCTATTTGTCTACTTTGATTGCTGTCTTAACAAATCACATGACAGAACTTTCATCATGTAAAATTACGAGTACTGCAGTAAATGTTGTGACTGCCCTGCAAACAAAGGACAGCTTCAAGCCGTCCAAGTCAGATACCAATAGCAACGCCAGGTTTTGTAATATGTATATAGTGATTTTGAGCAGACCAAGAAGCTTATTAGCCTTTGCTGCAATTCACAGGGTTACTGTGGCACGTAATACTTGAGTTTGCAAGGTCAGTGCTGGCTTGGATGCATCACTTTAGTAACTGCAGTGCACCTGCTGACATCAAAAGTAGTGCTACCAGCTTCTCTTCTTGCCGTTTCTTCAATGACCCGGCATTCATGAAAACATATTTCCTTACATGAGAATATACTGGCAGTAAGTATTCTTACATGAGGACATTATGACTATTAATGTAGCAAAGATGAGAAAGAAGCAAAACATAGCAAAGGCCATACTGCAAGAGAAGTGGTGGAATGGGAGTCTATGGAGACTGGAAAGAATTCAGGATACAAGAAATTAAAAAATGAGAGAATTGATACGAAGAGAAATCCGGGGTAATCATCAGTTTATACTGTCACACAATAAGAATGCTGGAAAATAAATAAAAAAGAATGTAAGCATTTCATCTGAAGGATATCTGTCCGCTGTCATGAATAGCTACTAGATCATTTGGATTAGTGAGGACTGGAAAGGGTGGAAGAGAAGCAAGTACAGTAAGAATACATCCAAATACCAAATCTAAAGAAAAAAGTGTGCCCATGGACAAAGATGAGGCAAGAAAGAGGAAAGATGCTAGATTTAAATATAAGGATATGAGTTATCTTTGATATTAAATGATTTGAAGTCTATGGAGTTGCAGTAAGCGTGAGTTGACATTGGAAGCTGTTGTATGTAATTCCATATTCTTAGTCCTTTCCTTATTACATTTATCATTGGTTTTGAATTTTTTTCTGTAGTCAAAGGGAGTGTTGGTTTCAGTTTAATATCTATTTTTGGAGAAAATTTTATCTTCTAACCATTTGCTTTGGAGCTGTGAAACCTTTGGCAATTTCTGTATGTTGTCTCTATACTTAACCTACTACTGCAACGATCTCAAGATAATACGAAGAATATTTTTTTCATAAACTAAATCCAAACCAAGAGGTGTTAAAATAACACCTAAAACTAATTTCTAGTATCTACTGAATATTTTCTCAAATTGTATCCCACAGGATTTCAGCTTCACATTCAAAGGAAAATAAAAATTATATTTCAAGATGAAGTAGTATTGTTATTTTCTATGAAGGTTCTTCCTGATGGTATGCTCTATTTTGACTTAAATAACCATCCGTGACCCTAGTTAAATTTAACTGGTTTTATATCACCAGGCACTGAATTGAAAAAAATTTAAGCTGTATTTTAAGATCAGCTCTTCTGATTGCCTGTTTAAAACAGTTCGTGTCTGAGTAAGAAACCTCGAAGAAGATATTTAAGAGTGAGTCTGAGCTGGGCCAAAAATCAACCGAGCAAAAAAGAGATAATCTTCAGACAGACGAGCTCCCTGGCCCAGCTCACTGTGGGCCACACGAGCACTACCGCTAACGCAAGTCAGCTAAAGTGGGAGACAGGCAGGTCTGACTCAGTGGCACTGCAGACTTAGTTTAGCTTAAACTGATTGTGAAACTACACCTTAAATTGTCGCTATCTTGGAACAATAAGCTCCACAGGAAGCACGCTTAAAAGACTTAAATCCTGGCTTCACTGCGGTGAAATATGAGTTTGGCCACTGATGCAAATAAAGCCAAGGTTTTGCTGGGAGGGAGTGTGATCATGGGAAGAGAGTTGGTGAGTCACCTTTGGAAGGATATATAAAAATAAGGATGGAAATGGTTAGCAAAATATTGAGATATTGAGCAGCTGAAAAATAAATGAAAATTTAATAGAATATGTATGGATGGATGTGATGTTAAATGCATAAAGTTTATACATTCCTGGGCTGAACAGTTGAGAGTACAATGTGCTTTTTTGACTACAGTGTGCCTTTTTGACAGAAGGAGGAGTTTTGAACACAACAAGGTTACATTCATTGGCGTAAGGGATTTTGGGTAACATTGATGAAGCCCAAGTTTCTTCTCTGTAAAGAAATGGGGTATCTTTGAAGTATCCAATAATGAAGGAATAAAATAGAAATGAAAAGAATTATAGTCATTCCATTGTTTTTTAATTCTCTTCAGAGAAAGTTTACAGTCCTGGGAATAATTAAATATAAATAAATATGCAAATAATAGGATTTTTCAGTTTTGATTTTTAACCAGATGCAAAGAGAGGCAAATCCAATTGTGGCTTCAAATAGGTTTCTCCCCTTATTTTATTAAAACCAGAAGTTATAAAGAGATTGTTTTCTTTTCAATATGATGAGAATAAAAACTTGAAAAGATGTTGTAAATGAAACAATAAGAATACAGAATTATTCTTAAAGGCATAGTTCATAATAAAAAAGTGATCGTCAAGTATTTGTCCTTTCCAACAAAGGTAAAGAATGTTCTTTTTTCTCCAATACATTCCTACAATATTGCAGAACTCTTAAATGTTACTGACTTTTAAATTTTCCTATTTTTAAAACTATAAATGCTAACATTGAAGTACCAAACTAATGTTGCATATAAACCTTTCTTAGTCTTCCTTCAAGTCCCTTCTGATGTGAAATTTCAGCTTCAAGATTGTTCAGAGCATTAAAGTACTGTCCAGTAGGCTGGAAAAAGTAACATTTGTATTGTGTAAAATTCGCATTTATTTTTATTGTTTATAAATCATTATTATAAATCATTATTTAAGGTTTATATGAAATGCAAATGGAGGATAACTAATTTTGTTATCATACATAATCTTTTGCCTATCTAAACTCATCTGAAAACATTAAGCTTTGAGACTGAGAAGATAAGCCATACTTGCCATGTGCAGCTTTTACAGTTGTTATGTAGAAGCATTCCTCTCATTGCTTGTAGATTTCTGATTACCTAAAGGCAAATCAGCTGGTTTCATCCTCAAAACACTGTAGAGATGGATGCATGTCCTGCACATGCCTTACAGAGAAGTTTGCATTCACTGCGGCAGTTCCTTGCTAACAGTATTAAAAAGTAACTGTAACCGAACATGTATTTCCTTCTTCAAACATTGAACTGTGGACCAGAGTCCTCATTTCTCTCCTACACATAGAGAATACAGTCACTCCTAATTATTCCTTACTTGTGGGATTGTTTCCTCTTGCTCACCTGCCACATCTCTAAAAGATTACTCCGGCACGTCAACGTAAAATGCTTTTTCTTGGTGTGTGGATTACTCCATATTTTATTTGGGACACTCAGAAGCTGACTGAGTGTTTGTAATTTTACATATACAAAGGAACTTTCTGTACCCTTTCGTTTGTATTTCTGACTCTCAGTTAGTGTATATATGGCCATAGGCAAATGTGAATTAATGCCTCTGGAGAGACAGTTCCTCAGAATGTCACAGATTTAATTATTCAATCACTATCACCTAAATGCAGAAATACTCTAAGTAATGTTTGGGATAGAGGAGACTTGGCAAGGTGTCTGACAATAGTTTGCAGACCTATTTCTCCATTTGGCGGTATGGGGAAATGTATCTTTGCAGGGGATTTTATCAAATGATTTTCATGCTTACTTGGATGCCCTTAGAGGGAGAGAAAAATCTTTTGACGTATTTGAGTATTTCTGAGAGGAATTTGTTCTCCTGCTATTTTTCCGGAAATGGATAGCAACTGGGTTATGTCAGTCACAAATAATTAAGCTGAATTTATCATTGCTTTTTTTTTTATGAATACTCCCATCATGATCTGATAGAAATAATACTTGTTTTGTGAACTTTAAATGTGTGTCTAGTTACCAGGGACAAAATACTTTTAAGATCTAGCTGCTGAGTAGAAGTTATATTTTCATCTTTGAATATTGATTGTTTATTCATGTGTTCAAAACCATTGGTGAAAAGGCTTGAATAATGCATTTGCTTAAGGAATCAGAACTCTTCTGTTAAAACTTCCAAATTCTTTAAACATTGTAATTATACCACCAGTGCCTTGGGAATTCTATTTCTGATAACCTGTTCTTTAGACCTTGTTTGGATTATATTGGTTTAGTTTGTTTATATTGGACATAATTTCGAACTTGTAAATGAGCAATAAATTGGCAGTATTTCACATTATATTGAATCTTCACATAGATAAATGTTTCTTGAGCAAGTGAATACAGAACATTAAACAGATGGGAGACTTTAACTGGCGTGATGCAAACTTATGTTAATTACTGTAGGTATTTACTCAGGTGGCTTATTGAAAGGGTTATGAGAAGATCTACAAACTAAGCTGCTCAGGTGATAGGGAATAGTAAGTTTGTGACAGATGGGAGAGTTTCTTGCTCAGGATTGTTTTGGGGTGTTCATCTGAAAGAGAACTTTGAGTGTACGCAGATAATTGAAAATATCATTAGGGAGCTGAAAAAAGTATTCTGTGGATGTGCTGAAGATGATCAGATATTACAAACTTTTTAGTATTTTGGGAGACTGAAAGGGTATTCCATTTGGAGGAATGTAGCTGAATTGGTATGACATCATTTTATGGATGAGCAAGTGTGGCTGAACATTAGTTTCAGTATAATATTTGTATCCATGATAGTGAAACTGATAAATTACTAAGTCTTGGAAATTTCTTTGAGCATATCAGTGACCTCTCTCATTTGCGGTATCTTTCAAAGTAGCTGCAACTTCAGTTTTTCTTTCAACTCTTGGTAGAGCAAGACTCGTCCAGTAGATCTGCATTCACTTTAGAAAAATCTTTATACAGTCATATCACAATATCAGAATTCATTTAATTCATGCTCATTACCATATTTCAGGAATTGTAAAACAGACGAAGAAAAAGGTGCTGAGAAGGTAAGACATAGTGTGGATAGCAAGAGATCGTAACCTGCTTCTCATGTTCAACCTTACTTACAAATCCAGTCATACGAGATTATATCAGCTCCACATTACTCAGTTAAATAAGAAAAAACCTGAAAGGCAATGATTACTTGGCAAATGTAATAAATGCTTTAAAAATCCAAAATAATATATTTAGTGTGCTAACAGATACTAATAAGAATCATTATCATTTTGATAATATATTAGGAATGCTTTTCTGAATACATACTTGAATATTCTGATATAATACCAGTTTTGAAAAAATTTGATTCTTGTGTCTTGAGAGAAGCAAATTTACACTAAGTTTTAAGGTCCATAAAAGCAGCAGTGGTGAGCTGCAGATAGGATATCCTTCCATCAATGTAAACATGATGTCTTGCTTACTTTTATTTCTGAGACTTTGACGAACAAACTTTTTTTTTCCCCTTCTGATGCTTTAGTCTGTAGAAACATTTATATTCTGAATTCTTAGTGTTGCTTAAATACATAATGATTTTACCTCTTAGAGTACGGCTCTGGGAGATGGGCTGAGCCTAACTGAATATGATAATTTGTTTCATTAAAGAAGGTGGTCCTACATTCTCCTCTGCTCCTTCATGCAGGGCTGTACGCTCCTCTTGTTTCCTTTAAACTGATTTCAATGCTTGTGTGATCCTCAGTGTGCCAGTGCAGCTCACTGAGCCAGATGCAGAAGATTCCAGCAATAACATGATCTTTTTCCCCTGAATGAGCTCACACCAGGGTCAGATAAGAATCAAGCACCTTATCACTGGGAACGGTAGAAAGAGGTAAGAGCATGGAAATTAGTGGGACTTTATCACTGGGAACAAGCTACTAGATTCCAGAACTGCACCCTTAGTGACTGCTGGTTTGCCCCTTGGAGTTTGACCTCTTTCATCCACCCCCTGAGCTAATAGTATTTCAGGGCCAGTGAGCTTTCCTAGTGCGCCTGAAGCCTGAAAACCATGAATCGCTTGGCCTTTTTGTGTTGACCTAACTTTCCTTTTAGTCCAATGCTAGCTGTTTTGTTTTTGCTTGAAATAGGTCTCCTCTGCTGTGTTTTGCTGAAGGTGCTTTTAGTTTAAACTTCATTTTTAAAAATTTTCTCTGTTCCTCCTGTTGATACGGTTTGTACTGCAATTTTGACCTCATTTCATTTTTAGGTTGTCTATCAGCCAAACTGCCCGCACTCTAGGAATTCAGTACAGGTGGTTCTTTCTAGGAAGGAAATTATACTGAATTAGTAATTTATCTTCTGTGAAATAATATAATCTTTTCAGCTGCCTCCTTCCAGGATACGATGATTGTGCTTCCTAAGGTTTTGTCTTTCCTTCATCCTTGTTTTTTTACAAGTCTTTGAGGAACATTTGCTATCTGATGTTGAACTGGCTTTCCATTCTGGACTCTCTGCCACCCTCTCACCTGGTAGAATTGCTTTGAATGGTTAGCCTGCTGTTATCATACTCCACAGAGGATGGCATACAGTAGCCACCAGGGGATGTGGTTCACATTCTATTCCACTGCTGTGGACTCCAAAGTTGAACACCTCAAAAGACCTTTCACAGTTCTCATATTAAGGAGCTAAAACCCAAAAGAGAGAATCTTGCAATATTTTAGATAAATTTTTACTGTGTAGAGTCAATGCCAAGTTCCACTTGGGTTCAATGGAGTCATGATTAACCTTAGTACGTCTTGAGAAGCAGAATTGTCAGGTAGCGTTCTGAAATGAGATCTTCTGGAGAAAAGTGTGAGTCTATTCCATATCCAGAAGATAAAGTAGTGCTGAGTAAAAGCAAATGTATCTCTATGATGTATTAGATAGTAGGCGTGAACTAGCATGCTGCAATGCTGGTTTATTATTTAGACAATAATCTTGTCCTGCAATATTCAGTGAAAGTGTAGCTAGCAACCACATGTATTATACGTACCACTAGATTATTTTCCATTTCAGCCAGCTCTGTCTTGTACTGCAGTATGTGTGTGCAAGCATTGTGGCAAAACCAAAAACCTTCTGATTTTCTCTTATACAAACCAAAAGCATGAGCAAACAAAACCTGATGGTCCACTGAACTGATAGGTTATGCAAAACGATCTATCAAGCAGGACCTATACAACACCCCCAACTACACAGGGGTTTTGGTAACTAAAAATTTCTTTAAAAAGCATATATTTCTCTTCAGTAAAAAAAAAAATATATTGGAAAACTGAGTGATTTATTTGGAACTTTATTACCTGGCTAATCTATTGGATGTGTGGGATGTTTTTGACATACCTGCTGGTTTATCTGCTTGACCCAGCTGGAGAGATAAAATTATATTTAAAAATTTTGTCCTGCCCTCTCTCAAAAGACGTCAGTGGTATGAATTTAATCGAGTGAGGAAGAGCATGTACTGTCAGCTGTGATGCCATTGGTATGCTGATGGTATCCAGCTCAGTGTCTGCTTCTCTGAGTGTAGACACTGCAGTCTTCCAGATGTCCCAGTGTCTGGCCAAAATAGGAATAGTGATACAAAACAGATGGTCTTGTCTCAGGACAAAGCAGAGTGGATGCAAGCTGATAGAGGGATGGAACTGTAAGAAACAGCAGAGCTTCAGTTGTTGGATGCCATGTTATTCTTACCTTTTATTCACAGTTAGCAGAGGTAACAAGGAGGGCAGTTGTCCCTTTGCAGCTAGGCAGAAGTTTCTTCTAGCTTATTATCTAAGAATTTTTGTGATTATCATGGAATTACTGGCATGTTACTGTCTCAGTCAGGACTGTAATGCACCTAGAGCATACAATGAACTTTCACATACAAAATAATAAATGTTCTTTGCTGAATGTGCCTGCATACACAGAGAGTTTAGAGAGATCTTTGCTTTCTCTCTACCTGCCCAAACTGTCCAGTCTGAGATCACTCATATACAAGTCCCTAAGTTAACTGGAACTTTGCTAACACAACAGCCTGGTCAGCAGCCAGGTGTGTTTGGGTATAGTGCTTGACTGAAAAGCACTTTTTTGAAAATGGGAGATGTGCTAATTTCTCAGTAGGAAATTTAAGCTGTACAAGCATCTTGCTTCTTATTTGGTGCGTTTCTCTCTTCACTAAGAAGATTCTCTGAAGGACAGGTAAGGTGTTTGACTACATTTGGAATTTGATAATTTTAATTAAAAAAAGAAAAAAAAAGTTGGGGAAAGAGAGATATTTCCACTGTAGGCATCCTTAATCTAGATAGGTTTATGGAAGAGAGCATACCGGTGCTCTAGTAGCTGGTGCTCCAGAAATGCTTTCACTAATAATTTTTCAAAAGAAAGCTGTTGGAAGGTTCAATGTTACTGGAAATGTTTGGCATAAGATTATTTGTAATTTTTATGCTTTGCCTCAATTTTCATTTCAATAGAAGGTGTATGAATTTCCACTGGCCTCTTGACAAGCCAGCTAAGGTTAATCCTGCCAAGGGGCTGGTAGTGTAAAATGGTTAGATGCAAAGAAATATGAATGTGACCCTCGGTGTAAAACCTGCTTCATACAAAGCTAAACAGCTTAATATCTTCTCTGACTGGCTAAAAATTCACTGTAGTTGCTTTATGTTTTGAGAGGTGTACTACTGAATTAATAAATTATTCATCTTAGCTCATTTTTGTAAAATTTCATGCAAATTATCAGTTTAATTCAAATATAGATTTAATGAAGAAAAACTTACGTGACAATGTAATGAGAAAATAAATATTTTGGATATGTATTGTAAGGAATATCTGTATGACGTTAACCAAATACGCTTGAAAAATATTATGGCTGCTCTTCTTTGTTAGAAAATAAAAAAAACAATCTAAAATTAAAAACAAAATGAAACCTTTTAAATATATGTTCCTTTCTAATGCTTTGATATTCTTGATATGATTGAAAAAAGCTTACTAATTTAAATGAAGCTTATTCTGTTATTATGACAAAGCCATTTTTTTGGTGGTTTTCTTTTAGAATGCAGAGTTGGACTGAGATCTGAATTGCATATTCAAATAAATATAGTGGTTGCATAAATAAATGACATCAGAATTGGAGCTCATTAGAAATATTGATCAAAATTTGCTTTTAATTTTAAAAGTTGTTTTACTTAAAGCTAAAGTGCAAAAAAGGAAAAGTTTGCCAAGGAAAAATATTAGAAGACATTCCTTTTAGATGCCTTCTGAAGTGGAGAATTTCTATTTTTGTGAATTTTCTCATTATGACCTTTTTGCGGTTCTATATTATTATTATTATAGTGCAAGTACTTTTGTACAATATGGCAGTTGCAGTAGAATTCTATAATGTGATGTAGCAAGTGAAATATTCTAAATTTTATTCTATTGGAAATGTAGAAGTAATTATGTGCTCCACTCAATAGTAGATTCTCATTATCATAAAAATAAAGTGCTTGAAATAATTCTTTAGCATTGAATGAAACTACCTACTTGATAGTTTAGACCAATGTGTTTGAAATCACCAGTCACTATTGTTGTGGAGCAACAGTGATTATATAGTCAGTTATTGTTGCTGAACTAGCGGGTGAGCCATGGTTATTTGGTGATATTTGATCATTTATCCTAAGATTACCAGTAGAGAATGATAAGAGAGCGTGATACCAATTCTTTTCAACCATGGTTATGGACTTTCTCATTTAAATAAAATGACACTGTAATGTTGCATTCAGTCAGTGGTTTGGGCAGTTGGGATGTCCAAGACTTGTTCTATAAACTTCATCTGCCTGATTTGGAGCAAGGGTCTGAAGCCCAGACACTGCATTTTAGAGACATTCTCATCCCCCTAAGTCATTGCTCTATCAGTCTTGCCTCCAAGTAATTTGTCTTCTGTAGTAAACTATTATCCCACCTAGTGGAAAAAATGGAGAATAAACAGGATCCCTGTGGGCCAGCGCTTAGTGTATTTGTCGAAACATAATTAAGTGTGCTCTAATGAAGCTAGAACACCTTCATCAGCAGTGGCTACCTTCTATGTTCCAGTCCCATCGTAAAGTAGGATGATGGAGAAATTCAAGACAGATTCTTGTCACTGTTGATGATTAAAAATGAGAACTCTAATCAATGATTCATTGTATGTTTCAATACCTGCAAACAATGCTGCTTTCTGTAGTCCCCATGTTGGATTTCTGGTTTTGTCTGTGGAGTGGGATTCTGCTAGATTAGCTCTGACAAAAGATGCAGGTGGAGGTGGACATGCAAACTCAAGGATTTAGCAGCATTGTGTTTTGTTTAGTTTTCAATTGCGAGTCTACCAGTGGAAGCACAAACATTTAGGGAATTTATTGTCAACTTGTGATGCTTATAAAATAAGATGTCTTCAGAATATTGGGTTCAGGAATATAAAATGACTCTAAGGAGTGAAAGACTCTTGGTGCATTTACTTAGGAAGATATTTTCATCAACAGCCTATGGCATGGATCTGAACTGTGCCAAATTCTGATATTTGAAGATGTTGATAGGAAGGCATATGAGAACATACGTACCAGACTAACAGCATCAGCTACTCTATGACATCGAACTCATAGATGGGTAAGAACAAAGTGAGATGTCCTGTAGCTAGTGTATTGCACAAGATAACTCCAGTTTTGCTTCTGTAGAAGGAAGTGATTAAACATAGTTTTCAGGAGTGGAGCATCAGTTGTTCTAGATGAAGGGTTCTTCTTTGTCTGGAAGCTTAATTCCTGCTTATACCAACAGTTCTTTTTGAATTAAGGTAGGATTTTTATTGGGCTCTCTTGATATTGGTAAGAAAAATTATCTAAACCAGAGAGGACTGGTTAGCATAATAGGAAACATACAAGTATGATATATAAATCTGCATAAACCCCTGGAATGCAAGTTGAACTGCTATTGGCAGTGGGGTTTTTTTGGTTTGGTTTTTGGGGTTTTTTTGTTTGGTTGGTTGGTTTTGGGTGGTTTGTTTTGGGTTTTGTTTTTTTTTTTTTTAATTAAAGTAGTCGAGCATATTGAGAGTCTGTGCTTCAGTCAGCAAT
>VXBO01004248.1:705672-747779 GCA_013400135.1 Rhinoptilus africanus
TGCAGCTGTGTGAATTCATTTTTGTGAGCTGCTGGTTTGAGAAAAATGTAAGGGCTTTTTGTTTGGTTTGTAGGTAGTTGGGTTTTTTACTACACGGAACATACACATACTTAATGGAAATTGCTGTAGGACCAAGGTAGGGTCTTCATATACCCTATTCATGTAGAGAACGGCAGAGAATTAACATTAAATCAAAGAAATACAGTGCACAGTCATGCATTAAAATAACAAACTTTTATTAGCACAACTGAGATTATTTCATTTACATGAGCTTCCAATCAGTCACTGTACAAAGATAGGTAACAATTTTCTAAGGATTTGAGAAGTTTCACAGCATCCTTGTCTTCCGTCACATAAGCAGTCATCAACTTGGCTTTTCTTTCTCTCTTTTCTCAGTGAATTACCTCATTGCTGTGCAATAAAATCACTGAACCGCTCAGCTGTATCATCACTAGTTGGTCTAGCAAAGAATACAAAGAAAGAGAAAAGATTCAATGTTCCAGACCCTGTAACTGAATTGACTTCTCAATGAAACCCTTTTTTGCTAAGGCTGATTCTTTCTGATGTTACATAGAAACATCTGAACCTTTGGAAAGCTTTTTTTGATCCTTAAAATGCATTATTGAACTTGTTTGTATTTATTTTAGTAACATTCTTATTTATGAACAAATATTCTTCTGCAAAACAGGCATCAATTTTTTAACAATATATACAAACACATGGGCAGACCTTAGTACTAAAATTGCCATATGATTTATTGTTGTGTTTTGTTTTTTTTAATTAAGGCCCTTCAATAATGAATGTGGTCAATCAGGAAGGTTGCCAGGTGGCACGTAAACTTGCTCACAACTTAAAAATTCACATCCAAAGTTCTGAGATTCTCAAAGCCGAGTTGCTTTAGTGAGAAGAAAGCATAATATCTACACTGTAAATTTGAGGTATCCGGAAGAAACTGAAATCATTCAGTACTGAGAGAGAAGTGCAGTGATCAAAGTTAAATCAAATGCTGCAGTTATTCTTTGGATTTGGTAGATGAGGTTATACTTCTCTGTCTAGGTGGAACATGAGCAGCTTTTTGTACTTTGCCATGGACAAATTCCATCTAATGCTGAATTAGATCCATGAAAATTCCTTGAGAAAAATTAACAATTGTGTATGATCTAGGTTTTGAGTTTAAATCTGCATTTGAGCATGCACATTACTGGTATCGATCTAACAGCATGTGACAGTAACTCAATGCTGCATAGTACTCTGCCTGCTTGTCTGTTAGCTACAACTATAGTCACCCCTGAAATCCTTGTTTCTTTTCTTTTGAGAGAAAAGTGTTGGTAATTGACTAAAAATGAAAAAAAAGGCATGTTTTTGATAGACAGATTCAAATATAAAAGGTATGATAGAGGCCAGCCTATGTCATCACTCTATTGAAACAGTCTTAGTCATCAGAGAGCCAGAAGTTAATCAAGCAGAGAGCAGTTGAAAACCTCATTTAAAGAAATCACATCTGTTTAGGGGAAAAAACCTGAGGCATATGTTTCAATTTCATTTAAAGTGTAATCCATCCAGTGGTTTACATCTGTTAAAAAATAAGGAACTTTTCACACCTCTTTAAAGCACAATTAAACTGTATTTATTTTAATACATAATGTGTTCCGAATATGTAATACCTTTTCTGAAATGACTCATAGATGATTGATTTCATAATTCTTTATCATATAGCCTTCCAAGTCCTTTGAATTAGTTTGTATATTAACCACAGATGAAATTTAAGGAAAACGGTGTGGAAATGGTGTAAACTGATGCCAGAAACTTCAGTGGAATTGTCAATTTATACCACCAAGCCAACGAATTTTGGGAGGGAGGAGAGTTTTCTCTCCTCCCTCCCAAAAGCATTACAGATAAGTAAATCAAGTTCAAGGACTTCAGACACAAAAATTTCATTTAAGTTTAGCCTTACTGTTCTTGGATATTGCTTATTAAAATGGATGTCTCCCAAAAAGACTGTTGTTAATAGGGCATAATGCTGACAATCTGACCATACTGCCTGGAGTTTGAAGCACAGTGGTTAGGGGTCAACCAGAAATATTTCAGGTGATGATTTTGGGGGGGTTGTATCTCACTCTTTTGTGTATGAAGAGGAGCCTGGTACTGCACTGTGTATCTATAATGACTATCTATGATTATAAGGTATTTTAAATTCTAATTGAACATTACCTCTTCTGATTTTAAAATTCTTTTTGACTTTTCCTCATCTCATGTTGGGATTTAAAGTCTGCCTTCATGCCCTTTCTGCTCCACTCAGATCCTTTAACATCAGGTTTATTTTGTAAACATAAATATATGAAAATACGTGTGTATACATTATCTGAAAGACATTTTAATTAGATGATCACATACTGTGTACCCTAAGCCACATGCATCGGAGAAACAGAGACTGAAAAAAATATGCAGCGGCATTTGAAGTGGAAATCATACTGAATATTTTTCAAGGAATTCCTTGTAGCAGAGTGATAATATATATATAAATAAATTCCTCTCAAGTGTCTTTTCCTATTACTATACAAGTAACCGTTTGTGTTTTCTTACTGATTTTTGAGTTGTTTCATTCTTTTGTGATTCTGCAGGTGAAGGACTTTTATTGCTACACAATTTAATTGTGTGTTCATCCAGTCATTCTGTCTTGTTGCAGAGGATCTTGATGATCTAAGAATGGAAGGAGTAACAAGTGTGATGTCTTCTGGGAGCAAATTCAATCAAACACGAAGTGCTCATACGGCTGAGCCTCAAGCAAAGGTCACATTGAATATCTGCGCAAGATGTGCCAGGTAAAAAGCGAAACAAAACCAGATCATGCTAACCAATGCATTCTTTTCCCCAGGTTTTCAGCTATGTATTGTGCTTATAGGCCAGGTGATGACCTCTTCTGTGCTAAGGAAAAAATAATTACTTATCTACTGGCTGCCCTGTGACCTCTGGCATTTCGGTTGTGCAACCTAAGTTTATGCTTGATATGTCTCATTGACAATGAATCAAAGAGCATAGTTAGTCTTAGGCCTTACTTCACAGCTTGAAGCTATTTTAAGCCTTTCTGTCTCTGAATTTCATTAGTTATTTGAGCTTATGTGGTTTTTCAGGAGATGAATCAGGTAACTTAAAGGTTCAAATCCAATTTGAAAAGCACCTGTATAAATGGAGATTTAGTTGCACAGGTGCAGTTCAGGATTTCAAATAGTGGTGTCTTAACACTTTATAATCTCATCCTGTTTCACTTCTGAGAAATAATTTAATCAGGTTGAACCCCTTTTAGTTTTGACAGCTGGAAATAATTCTTGCATTTACAGTATGAGGGCCAAATAAACAGGTTGGTATTCCTGTAGCCAAGTCAACTTGAGAACGCAACACTAACAGAAACCCCTTAAATTTTCTAGATGCATTCTTCTATGTAGACAAAAGCTCATTTGGAGAAAGGATTTAAGCCTGTTTAAATGACAAAACTAGCCTTCTCACCCTTCTGTTAATGGTTCAGATTAGCAAGAACAATAGAGAGGCATGCCAATTTTATCTGCCTGCCTTTGCCAATGGCTGCTCTATTGTGTAGTCTGAGAGGGGATTAGCCGCTTGTAAATAAAAAGCAACCTGTGGTGAAATTAAGTCAAAAGTTTGGCCATATGCCACCCTACGTTTCTACTTTTTTCCCATTTTGCTTGTAAATTACTACTTTTAAAAGGCACTTATGTAGGAAGAGGGGCTTCAAAACATTTGCTGATGCTCAGGGAGCATAACTACAGGCATACTGAACCACCCATGCAATAGCATCTCTTTAGCAGTGTTGTGGAGCTCCCAGGGAACTTCTGCTCACATTACTGTCAGAGCAGCAGTGATGGGATGGCCTTGTAGTTCTAGAGAGTTTTGCTGTCAGGAGTGTGGCCTTATGCTTTAAGAAAAGAGAAAACATGCTAGTCGTGGGATTCTCCCCAATTCACTAGAAACAAATTGCTGCTGTAAAAAGTTTCCAAACAACTAACGACCTGAAAGTGTGTCATATTTTTTTCAACTGGCATCGATTGTCCATGGATTAACAAGTAGAAAGGTAAGGAAAATAGAAATGTTAAGTTTCCTACATGTTCTTTTTGAATTTACATAGAATCTTGTATGGATTACTATGCAGGTTAATTAAATTTTAAATTCCCTAAAGTAACTGCTAACAGCAGGTGCCAAGATACTATATATTCTCTCAGTCCTGCACACCAGGGAACAAACGGCTCAGATCTTGAGCCAAACTTAGCAACCTTGGCTATTGCTATTGTCTTTCAACTGGCTGTACTATATGTCTCCACAGTCTAAAATATGAGTTTTGACAGAAAGATCTCATAAAATCCCCTTTTGTCACTTCCCTTATCAGAGAATGCAAAGTAGTGCTTTATTTTACCTATACACCTTCATTTCATTTCCTACCCTGTTTAAAGAAGTCGGTGGGGAACTGGATGATACCTACATGACTGTGATTCTTTTCACTCTCATTGCAGTTTAGCAGTTTCTTTAAATTTTGGAGGAATTAGAGAGTATACCATCTCATCAGTAGCAAGGGAAGTCAAAAGACAGAACTAGGTATTGCTATTGTGTTCAGTTGAGAGGATACTAGCATTTATTTTTCAAGATTATGAAGTCAGTCTGTTCTCTAGGAGCGTGTGTTCCTTCTTTCTTACTGAGTTTGATGACACTTTTCCTCTCTTCAAGACAGAGTTATTAATGCAGTTAGCTCTCTCTTGATACCTCTGGAGTGGATTTGTCCAGTAACTTCTCACAGCAGCTGAAGTAGCGAGTAGACAGATTTGCATGAAGCAAGTGGCTTCAAGAACGCGACGACAGGGGTTTTTTTCCTATTTAGTGCCAGGAGCAATTAGGTTTTCTGTTACTCAGTGATACAGACATTGAAAATAACATGCTATAAAATCACAGCCTGAGTATTTGGGTCATCTCTATGAAAGTTTCTCAGTGTTGGCATTTATCTCCATTGTTATGAACCTATTGGTATATTTATTTGTTTTAGAAATTATATTTTTATTTTTTCATATTCTTTTCTCCAAGTAGCCTTGTGTGCTGTATTGTTTATATATAAGTACTATGGGATTTGATTGTAGGCACTTTTGAATACAATTGAAAAAGAAGTCAGTATAAGTTGTTATGCGTTCTTTTGGTTACAATTAAACAGGTGTCTTTCCTCTTAATTTTAGCCATTTTTTGGTTTTATAAACTGATTTGAAGTGGCTGGACCTATTAATGGCAGTCAGTGTTCTGTAGATAATCGGATATGTCAAATCAGATTATCAAATCAGGTTTGCTGAAGGTATTTTGGCTGTCCATAGGAGGAATATGACTTTTTACTTGAAATTTGAATGGCAGAGTTCCAAATGTAAGGAAACGTGCTTCTTGGCTCAGACAAAAAGTTTAATTTTACTCTTGCGTTTGCATAATCTAGTTCTTTGACCTTGCTGTATTTTTTAAAAACTGCTTTGCTCTGATTACTCTCCAGTCAATTTACCTTCTATGATATCTGCTCCAGAAGGTTCCTCACTTTCTTGGACATGTTGGGGCTTTTCTGAGAGGGATTCCTCAGTACTAGCTTTAACTTAATTTGGCTTAATTTTTTGGGTCTCACTTGGAAAGGACAAATAAATAGTCTTAACTGAAGTTCCACTCTACTACTTCATTAAAACTATGTATAGGTTTTAGATCTTCCTGCTACTAGGATTACCTTTTACTGCACTAAATCATTAGAGCTCCCTCATTATTTGAGAATTAGAAAGAACAGGTCTATATCTATGTGGAGATTACTTTAGCCTGAGAGGAGTGCAGGTTTAATTCTGTATGCCCACTGAGAGCACCTGCAGTAGGGTACAGTGCAGCAATATGTCTTAACTCTTCCGTGGCTTCTGTAGCTCCCTACAAATGGGCTAAACATGGAAGCATGGCAACTTGTGAGAAGAATGGACTGAACCAGCTGTTTCCCTAACACTGAGAACTTTGTCATTGAACTTCATTTAGCTCCAGTTTAGTTCTGTCCCTTTGTCCCACTCAAATACCTGAGAAAATCAGGACTCAAATTCTAGAATGTAATAATAAGAGGACAACACTAGCAGCTTCTGGTTCCCTCTTTCTCTGTTGGTGTAGTCTTATTCCTTTGCTACTAACTGGCATTTAGTTCAAGCTGGTATTAAATGCTTTGCGTAGCTGGTTTTCTCTGACTGTCACTAGGCTGTTACTCTGCAGTTACAGTTAGTTCTTCCCTTTGAACTCCCCTATTCTCTCTCTGATGCAGTCTTTAACACAGTGTCAGAGGAAGATCTTAAAAAAGAATGCCAAATGGGAGTGACTGTAGTTAGAGATAAAAATCTACTTTTTACAAGGCAAATTAAATCCAGTTTATATTATGGACCAATTCTGTTCAATGCTATGAAGATACTATTCAATAGCATCTTCAATGTTACTGAGGTGCTGCATTTTGCAAAACATTCTCCCTTGCCTTCAGTCTCTCAGGCAAAAGTAAGAGATTTTTCATGAATCATAAGAAATGAAACTGAGAATGGACATAATTTGGACTAGAATAACCCCCCCAAACTTTTAAGTTGGTTTTTTTTAAACTGGTATCTAACCTTCAATGCTGATAATTTCACCAGTCATCTTCAAATCGTAGATAGATAGAGTTATCACAGCCCAGGTCAGTAATTTTAGTAAGAGGTATAGTTTTTCACCTTAACATCTAGGAGTTAAAGGTGGGGGATTCTTTCAAGCTATCACACCAAGTTGTTTTTTATGGCTTATATTTAAAACAAATAAACAAACAAAAATACCCCCAGAGCCAACCAAATGAAAAAAATCCCAAAAATGAGAGAAAGAGAAATAAAAGGAGGGGTTAATTCTCCAGGAGTATAAATTGGTTTGTAGACTGGAATATAGCTGTAAGAAACAGAGAGCTTACTGTTTTCTGTATAGATGTTTCACACACGATGAGCAAAATGCAGATGGATAACAGCTTTAAGAGGTTTTTCAAATGGGAAAGTAGCTACAGAACAATGTTATTCCCATAGCCGCTCTTGGACTACAGTGCAAGTTAAGCAGCATATTAAGTCATCTAAATAAAGGGGTGACATCATTCACAAGGTGGAACAAAACCAGGTTTATAGATACAGAAAAAAAGGCTGCAAAACCCCCTGTATTTGGAACGTTTCCTTCTTGCTATTTTGTCTGGAAAATTTGCAAAGACACTTTTATTGCAGCTGATCTGGATTTACATCATTTGAGCAAAACTATTATAATAAAAACTCCTTCTTCATCTCAGGACACAACTAGTCTGAGTTAGAGAATAAGTTGACTCATTCTGTAACAAGATTTTGTGAATCCTTTCTCACATAAAGGCAAAACAAATGAATTTCAGGTTTAGGCGATGAATCATAAGACACCGTCACATATAAGCAAAACTCATATGGGTTAAATAAAGATCTAAATGACAATTTGTAAAAGCCAAACAACACTTCCATATTTTCTCATGTGTTGTGACTTGCACATTGAGTGTTCTGCAAGAATTTAATCAGGCATAAGGTATAAGAAAATATTAACGTACTATTGAATGAATTTTAGGGGTTTTTCTTTTTTCTTATTTTTTTTTATAAGGACCACCCATTAGCCTTGTATGCCCACTGCCATGCTCAAAAGTTAAATCTTGTTCTTGTGGAGTCTTGCCAATGCATTCCTGGAAGTAAGAAGCTTTTTGTTTTTAATAGCGCAAGGCCTGCATTCATTCTTCTTAACATCAATAGAATACAAAAAAGGGGTTGCATGTGATTAAAAAAGAAATGGGATTATAGAAAACATACTGTGCCACAAGCTTGAAGGCTCCTGAACAAGAATGTTGGGAAGGAGCACTAGTCGCATACAAATGTAGGTTTGAGATGCAATATTTTAGTTAATATTTTAATATTAGCTACAGCAAAAACCACGATGTCCTAAGGCCTTTTAACATATTAGAAGAATCGAATATATAGATATAAAAAAACAAATTTGACTTTTCTAACTGTCACCATTGCGATGTGGAGTACAGTTCAAGTGTAGTAACTTGTGTGCTTGAGCTGCTAATGTAGAATAAATTAGATGCTCTGTGCATGCTGCCATTTCAGATACTCTATGAAAACTTACTTTGGAAAAAATACTCAAAATTCCCATATCAGTTTGCCTTGCCTGTGAAATCTTCATTGTGCCCTGCTTATCATCTGTATATCTTGACTCCTTTAAGATGTCTTGTCCTGCAAAAAATCTTCAAATTAGCTTGCTTAAGGCTAGTTAACTTTTCTTTTACCATCTGGATTTTTGCAATATTTTAGTAAGTTTGGTTTCACAAAGTGTGGTCTCCACCACTTCCATGCGTACTTGGGACATAGTCATATAAACTACGTAATACTATGTGAAGTTTTAGAATCGCGTGCGAGTTCTCTGAAATACACCACTGAACTTTAAGCAGATCATGACACAGAACCATGAGGACCATGAACGTGTGGGGAAGGACACAAGAGAATTGAAGGAACTATCTATAATTTGTCCTAAATTGCAGAATAATGGTGGAAAGAATAGAACTGTTGTCTGAATTGGACATGCTATATCTCTCTAGAAAAGAACAGGAGTTAATTGTTTGGTCAGGGAATTCTCTGGTGTTAATCTACCTTCAACTATTTTAGATTCTTGCAGAGTAAGAGTTTGTATAGAGATGCTTTATCTGAGTATCACAAAGCTTCAACAATACTAATGAGACATGAGGTCATTAAGAAGCATTTGGTGGAAAATTTGATAATAAGCTGTGCCGAAAATAGTGTCTGAAGCTTGACAAGTGTGTCTCATTTAACTATCAAAATCAGAAAGGCTTATGACTGTAAATAGAGAAAAAACTGCTGTTAAGCCATATTACTCTATGTACTGTCCACAGACAGCACCTGAAACTTCGGACAACAAAGATGAAAATGAATGAAATATATTACCCCTGTGAGGAAGATCATAAATACTGACAAAAGAATACATTTAAAAAGCAGTTAAAGTTGATGGGCTCCTGGAAGGTTTCCTCAAGTGAAGGAAGGAAGCCTACTGACCTTCTTCAACTTCAGCTGTGCACTAGATCCCTTTCTTATTGTTTATGGCTCTCATTTCTGCACAGAAACCATTGGGATAGCTGACTTGTTTTTTGAAATGGGGTGGGTTCTCCTATCTTGTCTAGGCATGTAATCCCAGGCTAACTTCACAGCTGGCGACAGGAAGGTGTCAGGGAATGGGTGCTGCACCATGCAACATTGAGGCAGAGCCTGATCAGGTAGGATGAAGAAGGGCAACCTGTGACATCCCATATAGATGCCATAGATTCTGGAAGAAGGGAGGATGCAGAGTTTGCTGCTGGTGTGGTTTTTAACAGGTGGTCTAGGTTTATGTTCTGACAAATTAGATCAAGCCATCACTGTAGATCCTGCTGCTCTGTTTTCACTGACTGATGTTCAAGTCTGAGTGTGAAGTTGTCTTTTCCAGGCTGAAATGTTTTGGTGTGAGTCACTCTAAAGGGAGTAGTACCTTGAAAATGCATGCAGGACTAAAAGACATTAAAACTCCATGGATGGTGTCTGGGTGAGATGATAAAAGGCCATGCCTACATTAAATCTGGCAGGGAGATTTATGATTGCCCAAAGATTCCTTAGCTGCTACATGAATTGTCAAAACTATTCCGTGACAGCATCTGCATATGCTAATTTAAAGGCAGTTCAGGTATTTATAGGTGGTTTGGGTATGTTTACATGATCTGTAATCATTCCTTTAACTGCAGTGTTCATATAAACCAAGAGGTGGTGGAATTAGATAGATGAGAATCTGATCACTAAAAGTATAAAATTATCGATTCCTAACAGTATTAGGAGTAAAGCACTGTGTATGTGAGTTTAAAGGATGTTTTTCAATCATTGTTTTTCTTTATAAACTTTAACTTCCTTCCTAATTTAACATCTCCTGGGAATTAACCTACAAATAGTAGATCCTGGAATGCATATGACTAGAAACTGGGATTTGAGGAGAATAAACTCTAATTTACGATATCAAAATCATGATATTACATGATATATCTATTTGGAAAACCTAACATCACACTTCTTCTTTAGACCTGACCCATAGCTTTGGTTCCTCTTTTTCCTAGCTTTCTTTGCTACTCCCCAAAGGTGTGTATAAATAAATGCATAGTGCGTATTCTGTCAAAGCAGAAGATGCGGAGCATCCAGATGACTTGTATCTGAATCTTTTATTATGTTCCCCACTAAATTCCATTCTTTTACGTAATGTAATTTTAGGTAAATTTGTCTTTTTCTACATTTAAATGGGTTTTGATTTGTCTAGAGTACAGCCTTTTACACAGAAATGTAACAAAGAACCCCCTAGGATGTGTTTGTTTTTTTTTTGTGGGTTCTGTAAAAGTTTTTAGTCTTTTTCCATGTGCAAATACCTTTGAAACATGTAATCTTTCAAAGGAAACAGCTAATTTCTGTCTAATCATGCAGCAGAAAGGTAGGAAAGAGGGCGATATCAGTCATACAATTTATATTTCTAATGAAACAATAATATATGGATGTGTCAGAAAGAATAACCTCTCAAATCCTCCATATAATCTGTGGTTTGGCTCTGTACACTGTAATGTAATGCCGGGGAATGGATACAGGTATACGTGTGGTTTGGTACATGTATTTGCATAAAGAATAGTTTTTGTATGTCTGCCCAGCAGTGGTAAGGCCAGCTTAGTGACTCAGTTTCTGGCAGAAGCTTCTGGTTTGTTAATATTCCTGAAATTTGGCAACAAATGACTTCAAAGTACCAAGGGGGAAAAAAAAAAATGTTTCCAAACCAAAGTCGTTGGTACAGAAATAATTCTGGGCGATAAATTCTCGGATTGAAGTTCATACACAGAACATTAGAAAGTTTTTATGTCTTCAAATGTTACCAATCCTTTTGATTATATATACTTTTTTTTCTTGCCCGTCTGGCATTCCATATCAGCTTTTTCTCTGTGTACTATTTCTAAGTAGCTATTCTTACAGAGAAGAAGCTTTAGATGATGTGTGTTACTATTTTTTATTCTTTTTTTGCTTTATTTTCTTTTTTGTAACCTTAGTTTCATTGGGCCTCTTGTTTCCAAGAGCTTAATTTTCCTCATGTTTGTTTGTGCTAGCTTCACAGACTTTGTCCTAAACAAAGTCTTTTATTTGCATCTTCTTCCTTTCAAGAGTGGCATACAAGCGAATGAAACTTTATATAGTTGTGCTTTGTAACTTTTAAAACTCTCCTTTCACTTTGGAAAATTGTGGAGAAAAAACGTATTTTGCTACTTTTGCTACCTAGCACTTCTTATAAGGTAGAAAACCAGAAAGAATTACAAGAAAAGAAGTTGTTAAAAAAAAAAAAAATTAGTCAAAAAATTTTCATTTAGATTTTTGGCTGGGTTGAATCTGGATAGTGATTAATTTGTCCAGCTTTGATGCATAAATAGCCACGATAGTGTCTCCATTGTCTTCTCTTGATTTTGTAAGTGTTAAATACAACTAAAACAAACCACTTTATCTTTCCTTGTCTGGAGTGGTGTACCACTTTGGTGTTTTACTTTTTTCTTTCAAAAAAATAGGAAAATACTAAAGAAAAAATAATTCAGAAAATGTTTTTACTGTTGCTAGTGGCTATCAGAGACAAAGAACATAAACTAATTTTTATGAGTTAGTAGATTGATTTGCTAAGTTGTCAGAGTAACACACTGGCTTGCCTTTTCTTTCACTGACTCGTGTTTCTTTTGAACTTCTTACTGTGTGTAAAATAGAGAATATCTATGTGATTTCAAATGATTTTTTGAGTTCATGGATCTAAATTTGACCTCTAAAATGCACAAGATACGATAATGTATAATCCCAAACTTTGATTACTTTTATGTCAAACTCTCAACGAATGTGTGTTTTTAAAGAATGGACAAGGTCTCTCTATTTTAAAAATCTTAACCGTGTCTTGGGAAGGGAACAATGTAAGACAGGAGATTTATATCAAGTGCTCAGACAGAAGTCCCAGTAGGATCAGACTTCTTTCCTCCCTCTCTTTTACCAGAATTTCCCACTGGATAAATCCTCCAAGCAGTAATTTCAGACCTATCAGAAGTTCCACAAAATACTGTGATAATAAAAAACATTGCTTGTTATCAAAAATTATGTAAGATGTGAAGAAACCAGTATTTTCAAATGTAGCATATATCTCTTTAAAAGGAACAGCGTGTGTCTCTGTCCTTGCATTACGCAGTATCTTCAGAGACAAAGAATTTTCCTCTGAGTTTGATTTAACAGCTATTTTATTTCCTTAAAGGCTGAACGTGTGTGGTAGTCTTGTTGGTTTTGACCTAAATAACTGTCAATCAGCATAAGAGAAACGGAAGAACTGTGCTTGTTTGAAGAAAGATAAGTGTTTGCATGTTAGTGAAGATAGACTTATACTTGAAATGTGTACACTAGGTACATAGAATTTGCATGTGAATTGCATCTTATACATATGTACAAATGCATTGTTCTCATGATAGGACTGGTTTTGGAAATGTGGCACTTAGTGCGCCAAGTTCATCTGGAGATAGCCCTACTGTAACTTTACGGACAGGGAATTAGTGTCTGGTTTTGGTTATGAAGGAAGAATACATTTTAAGATGCTATGAATTAATGATGTGTCACTAGAACATCTTTTTTATGAACTATTGTTCAATGGTAGCTGTATTTTTTTTAATCTCAGGCTGATCGTAAAAAGATTGGTGTGAGGAGGTTGGTACACTTGTAAACATTTGAAAAAATGTTGTTGAGAAATTCTAAGAAGAGTAGACTTAGAGGATTTTTTAGTTCTTTTGAATGTACTAGTCTTGGTTTGTAATAATGAAAGCAGTAGGAGCATATTTGAAACTGAAATTAGTATTACCTTGTCTGGTCCTGAAAATTATTGTACTGTCTCACAGTTTAATAGAGATTAACATCCATCTCATCCTGTCCTTCATTTGTAGATCTTGTCAAGACATCTCTTTCTCTTTTCCACTACAGAACACTCAATAATTTTAAAAGTGCTTTCCCAAGCCTTTCCCCCTTCTTTTCCCTTGCTGTCTTTGATGTGGGCTTTGCAAGCTAATTCTTTATTGCAATGTTTATAGTTTCTTTCTGTTTTGTGCTGCCCTGTGATGTATATCGGCAATAGCAGTTGCTTCTGGCTGCAAGCGGTATAGGGAGCAAGCCAGGAGATCATGAGCATGGGGAAGCTTCTTGGTCATAATTTGAGGCTCTGGATAACAGTTTAATATAGCTCTTAAAGACACACATGCACACACACACACACACAAAACTCTTTCACAAGTCCTAGAGAAAATGGTTCACAGGGGAAGAAAGAGTGTTAAGTCTGAAAAGACTGACAAAGACTGTAATTTTTCTCCTGTGAGATAATGGTTTGAAGCCTGCAGCAGATAAAAGATTGCCATAAGAATGGCTTAATTCCCCATCTTGTAAAAGGATTAGATAATTCAGTCTCTTTATGGATTCCTTACTCTGGGAAATATATTTCCACTTTTGGTTCTCCTCAGAAATAGCTGCAGAGTGTACTTATTTAAATGCACAAAGACCTGCATTCAGACATTTTGAAAAGGCAAACAGCACACAGAAAAAGATTATTTTGCAGGCTGTGTCAATGTCTAACTTTTGCTCAGCAAGTGGATATTCTAGTTTTACCAACTGAAAACATTATGGCTGTGAATTACTTATTGGTGACATGGAAACTTTCCACAAAAATCTCCAAAAGTGACTGGAGAATAATGCTTTTAATTTGCAGAAAGAGAATGGACTTCAACTGAAATCTATTTTTAACTACAGGTTTTATAAATTTGCAAATCATTTGCTGTTTTTTATTGTGCAAGCACTGAGAAATAGTGTTCTTACAATAGTGAGTGCAAAAGTAAGAAACAGACTGTGATCTGAATAGTATCAGTGAAAATGGAGGTATTTTAGATTAACAGTACCTTAGATCAGGATGAAACTCAAATAACACAAATGCTGTTTGAGAAATGCTATTTCTCACAGAAATGGAAGTGATGGTCGTAACAACATACTCTGACCTGATAGCTTTGCACCACTTCTTTAAAATGGATTTAAAGGTATTATAAATCTCTGTTGGGGAGCATGCTGAATATGTCACTAATTTTATATTTCTACGTTTTATTCAGAAATTTTGTAAGCATCTGAATTTATTCATGTAGTCTTATAGTTTAATTTTGGAAATGTCTGCCTTCCTGGATAATGTTCCACAGGATAATCCAATAGTCCTCATGCTTCATTTCTCTTCAATTCAGATGCTTCCTGTATTTTAGTCTATGGTGACAACAGAAGCTGTGACACTGATTTTTTTTTTTTTTAATATAACAAGGTGACATGCTGCAGAGCTTTCCCACTATTACTTCAGAACGGAGAGGTGCCAGCTATTCTCATTACTCACTGAATTCACAAACCTCTGTTGTTTGCCCCCATAGATCTAAGGCATTTTTTTTCTATAGTTTATTGATCTGAAATTTGTATAAACTTCTTTTAAAACCTAATCTTCATTAAGAAGCTAGAGTACGTAGCTAAAGCAGATGTAGAGTTTTACCAGCAAAAGAATGCTTTTGCCTGTATATTGTTTAATAATATTTATTTAATATAATTTTACCATTATATTAGCTGACATAGCCTATACTAGAAAACTGACATCTTTTTGTCTCTATACCTGTGAATATACTAAGAATTTTTCTGGCACAATTTTAACATTTTTATTTTTGTAAAAGACATTTGTAGAACAAATGGAATAGGTCAGAATTTCCTGGCTTTATATTTGAGTGCTGGAGAAGCTTTGGATTTTACACCAGTAAAAAGGAGTGCAGGACTTGTGGAGACAGTAAGTCAAGGTACATGAGATCAGAAATTGGATCAGTATGTTTGAGAACAAAGAATTAAATAAGCTCAGCATAATATAGGCAAGTCAGGACAAACGATTATAAAGCTTGGAATACTGTTACTGGTGTGGTGATGAGGTTGCTAGGGAAAGGTGCAAGAAAACATTCAATGTAACCTAAAAGCATGTGGGGGCTTTCAGGACCTTTGTTGTCTGTTGCTATAACTTCACTGGAGTTATGTTTGTTCTAGGGAAATTATAATTCCATATTACAGTGATATTAGAGAGAGATGTTAGATGCAGATGTAATGTTTTAAATTACAGAAAGGAAGCAGATGATTTGAAAGGAAAAAAGAAAAAAAAGGAAGTCGAGTAAGTCAAATTTATCCTCATCTCATCTGTGACTGAAATTCCCTGTGGTTGCCAAAAAACCCATCATTATATTTATAAGAAGTTTATTTTGTTAATAACTTAATGATATTCATTAATCTTACAAAAATGTATATTACATTTTTTGTTCCACATTAATGACTACTTCATAAAGAAACTAACTGTAAATCACTCAAGTATTTGTGAGGATCTTTTCAAAAGTTAGCCTACTTTTTAATTTCAGCAAAATTGGTGATTCAACCAAAATCTCCTTAATTAAGATTCTAATACAAACATGACACTACCTCTATTTTTCAGAGTTGAGAACTTTTCTTTGCGGTTGTAACCTTGAAAATGTACACTGATCTTGGGCAAACACGAAAACAGCTCTACTGCTCTTTTTGCTGAAAGATTTAAAGATTCTTTTTTGAACTTCCCCTACTCCTCACCATGTTTATCTAAAAGAAGCGAGCTGAGTCTTCAGCAAAGCAGATCAGTAATTTTCCAATGAAATGTGTGTTCTTTAGGAAATAATGATTCACAGAAACCAAAACGTTTCACAGAAATCCTCCAGATTCAACAAAATTCAGCTGACACGGGGCAGAACAGAGAGAATGGCTGGAGCTGCAATTCTCGGACATGTAATTTCCCACTTCCTCCTCGGTGAGTGCCCTTTACTGTCTTGGAGACCCTGGAGGAATTTGTCTTTATTACTAAAAAAACAGCAGAAGCATTTGTATTGTCTTGGAAAAATGTTTTCAGGATTTTTTCTCAAGTGGACTTTCAAAGTTTCTGTTGTTTACCTCTGGGGAACATCAGAATTTGAACAAATTTATACAGCTCTGGTTTGCTATGTTTAAAAAGAAAAAGAAGTCCTATAGTCATGTACCAGAATTCGAAGACCAGCCACGTACACAGTAATTATCGAACTCTTGCCTGTAGCTCTTTACTTGGGAATTAAAGGAGAGGTTGTCCAAAAATGTTAACCCTTCTTCTGTTAGTAGTTTTTTGGCTCATTTTTGGAGTGAATAAAATTCGGTTATTTGAGTTAAGTGACATGTTTCTGGTAGACTGTGTCAGAATATTATTAATCTAAATATAATCCAAATTCCTCTGTCTGTGAGTGAACAGTCACCCAGCTCTAAAGCTGAATCTCCTCTCCTGTTTAGTATTTGATTTGACACAAAAATTTCCTAAAGTGCAACCTCTACTATACACTAGGACAAAGCATACTAGTAGTCTACACAAAAAAACAAGTACTGAAGGTCACCAGTGAACTTTTTTTTTTTTGTAATATTCTGCTATCTGTTTAATTTCATTTACTGGTAATTTTAAAAATATCATAGGACAACAGTGTTGATGTAGAGGACAATCATAGTGCATGTCTACATTTAGTGCACTGGAGTTCTTCGGTAGGAATTTGTCCTGCATCTGTACTTGCAGTCATGTATATACTCAAGTATAGACATACCTATAGTTGCCTCAAAGCAGGACTTTGTTTTACCTCTTAAAAAGCCACTTTGCTGAAGCCTAAATGTTTCCACAAATTTCAAATCTGAAAATACATGCCAGCTTTAAATCATGGAGAAAAAATCCCCAACAACTACTTTAATTCATCTTCCTCAACTGGTCCCTGGTATTTTTTCCCCTGGATATAGTTTAATTCCAGCATCCTATTTTCTAGAAACTCTGCAGCTACATGAGGGCTACTGCATTGTTTTAGAGGTGGTCCAAGTGGAGAAATCGCATCTCCTCTAGCATTACTCTCTCCTTCCATCCCCACTATACCCACACTTTATTAGGTACCCATTAAAATTAGTCATTTTAGGATGCTGTTAGATGGATTTTGGATTCATATAAGGAATTGTATTATAGGATCATCTTGCCACTTTCTTTTCAGCTTCTAAGTGAGGTCCTAAATCTGTTATCTTTCTAAAGCAACAATTGCCATAATGTCAAGAAGCTGTCCCCTTAATAGCTCATGTAAATAGGATACTGATGGGTATCAGAGAGATTTGAAAACAAGACCACTATTTCTGTCACATGAAAAGAATGGGGAAGTGACGTGCCACGTAGCTGATTACAGTAAAGAAGAACAATAAACTCAAATGGACCTTGGATACTGTCAGCATTTATTTTCTTGTCAAATAAGTCAAGTTTTGGGAAGGACCAACTTTCAGATAGTAGTGACAAGTTTCAGCACACAGCCTGCTTAAGTAACGTCACTCTGATGAGAAGAAAAGATCACTAGGAAATATGTCCTAGTGAACTGTGTTTGAAAAAGTAGATGTCATTTCAAAGATTTGTATATTGCAGAGAACAGATCTTCCTTAGGTAAGGGTCCTTTCCTGTGTCTACTTCTATATACCTGTAATTAGATAAAATTCTGTAGATAGCTCCAACTGTAGTATTTTTGTCATAATTAAGTAGCATGTATTACAGTATCAAAAGGACTTACTGGTAAATTCCAGAAACTAAAAGGGAAATGCTCTTAGTTTGTCAGAGTCATCTAATGGGGAATATGTTCCTGCTAGGGAAAACTCATTGTTGACTTAAAAAAAAAAAAAAGCCTTACAGCATGCATTCATTCATACTACTTATTCATTCCTTCTTCAGTACTAACAGAATACTCTCTGCTTTATGCAAATAAGTGGAATAATCTGACTCTATAATCTGATTCAAATAGACAGTGCAATCTATAAACAAACAATATGATGGATCACTGTTCAAGCTCAAAGCAGAGCTGATCTTGCAGAATGACTGCTCACGCTGAGCCATTTTATTTCCAGCTGCTAAGTAATGCTAGACGAAAGATCAAGATGCACTCAGTTTTTTCTCCTACTAGTAATGATTGGATTGCCACAGAGATGTTATTCTGTCTTTGAAAACAAGGTGGGGGGAATGAAGAGGTTGCTGTGAAGGAAATAAAGTTAGTTCATGAAGCATTTCCTCATTAAGTTGTACCATCAGAAATGCTCAAGAGTCTTTCTTTGAGTGATAGAATGGGTCTTTATGAAAGGTCAGGCACAAGAGAAGCCTGAGATTTTGTAGCACTCAATCATCTCTTCCAGCTGGACTCGACCAAACAGCCACGCAACAGAGCTCATCTACCAGGCAGGAAATGCAGATCTGCACTGAATCCTTAGCCCACCTGCATGGTGTACAATGTCCCTGTCACTAAATTCATGTTACAGATACTTACGTGCTGCATATTTAATCCCTCTAAAATTCCCCTGGAACATTCTGTCATCTTGAAAATGGAAATAAGTTGAAACATTTATGGCTGCTAGTCTGCTTTATTTCACTTTTTTTTTTTCTTTGCAACAAATTGAACTAGAGTAGGAACTAGTATCTGATACTTCTCTTGGGTATTGCTTCTCGCACTGCCTGCAGGATGAAAGCAATGTCAGTGTGTTGTTTTCCACCTCTGTAATCATAGGGATTTACAAGTGTTTCATTAAGACTATTGGTAATTGTGATACCAGAGAACAATGCATTCTGAGGTGTTGTTGAGCACTCAGAACTGACAGTGAAATATTGAAGAATTTCGAAAAGAGGTTGTCATATTAGTCAGAATGGGGTTTTATGTAGGTTACTTCACACGGCCTCATTGGTGAGAGGTTACACAATGTAAATCACTGAGTTAACCTCATTTTCATTTCAGTTTAGCAACTGGGATTCAAATAATAGTTTCATCTTAGTATTCTTTCATTTGGTAAAATTGGTGACTTCTATTGAAATATTGAATTGTAATATCCTCATCTTGTTGACATGCCCTGTTCTCAAACAATCTATATTTTAAGAAAGAAAAATAACCTAAATGCTCGAGTTCAGCAATGCAGTGAACTTGGGCATGATTTTAAACCCAAGAGTAATCTATTTAGATAAATTTGTTGCTGAATCAAAACTGCAATGTTTGTTTCATATCGCATTTGTGGACACCATAGTAATTTTGCATTGTTCTAGCGAAAATTTAAGATGGCTGAACTTTTAAACAAAGAAAAAAAAAAGGTTGTTTGGTTTTTTTTAGGTAGGTTACTCCTACTTGCAAATACTGCACCATCACTAATAGAATAATACGCATAGTAGATAAAGGCAACTTACATGGAGATAATATAAAATCTTTGATAAGGTGATAAATATTAAACATTTGTAGAAAACATTGCTTTTTCAGGTATCAAGAAGAAATGCTATCCTAATCTGAATCCTGGAGGAATCAACATGTTTTCTTTTTGCTGACTTTAGTCACTGCCATTTCTAGGATAATACTGTGTGTGCTTATAGATTGTTCAGGAGTGTGAAAAGACCTTTTCAAAGTAGTGGATGAAAAAAAATAATCTATCATTTCAATCTTGACTCTATTTTTCTTATTTGCTGTTTCCTTCCTCTGATGAGGCAACGTAGGATTTTATTATTCTGTGACTCATTCAAGGAATGTAGATGAAATAATTTTGTCCTCTTTTTGCATACTTTTATAGTATCATAGTTTCTAAATCATACTGTCAGTGCGACTGTGTTTCACATACCCACAAGCTTGTTTGTAGTGATAGACCTAGTACAGTGCTGCCGCACCCAGCCTGTAGAACTTACTCAGAATGTCATTGGTCCTGAAGTCCTTGGCAGTTTTCTTGGAACAAGTCCTACAGAATGTGTTTTTGGGTCAAAGGAAATTGAAATATTTGCCTGCAGGCTGTTTGCCTTTGTAGCTCTTGAAGCTCCAACATGCAGCTGGTTGAATGTAACTGAAACAATGGCCTCTAAGCAAGAGATCACACTATAGACAGAAGTATATAGAAAAAAATGTTTGCTACCAGGTATCAAGTTTAGACTCCCATTAAAATAATTAATAGCTGAAGTAATGTTTTAATTAATAACTGAAACAGTCCATAAAGTGTGAGTAAGATGGCTTTTTTAGGTAACTTTGTTCATTTTTTGTTTTTGTTTAAAAATACACAGTAAAAATAACAGCCGAGATTTTCAAAGCTAGCCACCAGTTTGGAAAAGCTCAACTCTTTTTAAATAGCTTTGCAAACAACGATGTGACTCTCATATACGTATACACCGCTCTTTTTATAATCACCTTTCTCAGAGCTGTGGATTAAAAGTTCCAGCATAACATTTTCGTCATCGTTTTACCTTTTGTTGCTGAAGGAATTTCTATCCGGTATCTGGCAATTAAAGAATCAAGTCTACCTTGGAGTTTGCACTTCTGTGTACACTAGTCCACAAGAAAAAAACTTGGAGATTAAAATGCTTTTGTACTACCAGGGACCAGATAAGTGGATCCTCGTAGCTTAGTCCTTCCAACATTAATGATGCTTGCAGCATGGTAGAAGACACTTTTCTTGGAAGACACTCAGCAAGAATGAGCCAGGGAAGAAACAAGGACAGATTAAAAAATCCATCTCTGATTGTATAATGAGCTTCTGAAACATGCAGAAGCTTTTCTAGATGTATGCTTTTTTCTATTCTGTTGCTTAAGAATTTTTAAGTGTTTTCATTTTACTGTGGAAGTGTCATGAATAGTTTTACTATTGAAGAAGAAATCAGAACAGTCCAAATAACAATTCTTCTGGCGTGCAATAGTGTTTGTGTCTCTTTTTGTTGCTTGAGTCACGTGAGAATGTATTCCAATATGAATCCACATGTAAGAAATACATAAATAAGTTTAAAATTGGATGTGAAAACGAGGTCCGGGTATGTCAAACATCTTATTCACCCATCCATCCACTCAGTTCACCCAGCCATTTCCTCCTACAAAGGGAAATCATATGGAATGGCTTTCTTGACCTGATACATTGAAAAGATTTTTTTTTTGCATGTTTTTCATGAGGCAATGGGCTACTTAAATATATGTAATTTCTAGAATAAATTGAGAGTAATTTCAGTTGTTCGTGTATGGTTTGGATTTATAAAAACTCAGAATCAGAATGTATTATAAAGTCTTGAAAATTCTGATGGGATAAAAGAAGCAGCTCCCAATTCTAGAGATAATTTTTTTAAGGACTGCAGTATAAGCAGAGAAGGTTGGAGTAATTTTCCTTTTAACTAAACACAATGAAACTATCAACATAGCTGCAGCAAAAAGTACATCACTTCTGGTTCCTGCAATTCTATGCAGATCCTTATAAGCTTGAATACGTATGTTTGCATATGTATGTAATGAAGGAGGACAGGTCAATTTTAATGCAAAGGAAAATGATTTTTGAGGTCTTCCTGTTCACATGGTTATTTAATTTGCCATTTGTTTTCTCCTAATTTGAATATCTTTATCATAATGGTACAAAGTTATTTGCTTCTGTTTGACTGTCATCTTTAGAAGAGCCTGTTTGACAAGCGATGCTTTTAAAGAATTAGTAACTAGAGCGTTACAAACCTGGTATAGAGCTATAAACAATTCATAGAAGTAATTTTCAAAATTAGATTTACAGCTTCTAAGTTTTACACTTCTGTTGCCTTGAGGAGTTTTGTGTTCTATGCAACTGCCTCCTCAGGTGAGAGTCATTATGAATTTACATTGAGCTTTCCATCATAAATAAACTGTCCCAGGGGCAATAAAAGGAGACCAAGTAATTGTGTGTGTGGAGGGAATGGTTTTGAGAAGGTACAAACAAATAGATGACTTAAGATTCAAATGTAGTAGATAACTGTGAGAGTCATAAAATGTGAAATTCAGATAGGGTGGATAATGGGGGGTCTGCTTGGTTTCAAAGGAGAATTCAAAGTTTAATGTAAAGCAACTACAGACAGTGAGAATACAGGGTGAAAGAATATTTTTTTTTTAAGAGATGAATTATTTTTTTCCCAAAGGTTTTACTTCAATGCATTTTTATGATTCCTGGGCTTTGCAAAATTGAATTGCATTTTTCTTACTCTTTTCATGTCTGAATAAATTCAAAGGAAGATAACCTTTATGTAAATGGCAGCTATATTGAGTTAAGAGATGCAAACCCTTTCTTCAGTGCAGAATCTGTATTCAGGATTCATAAGAGCTTGAAGAAGGATGGTGGGACTCCTGGGATGCTCATTTAAAAGAACAGATACAAGGACTATTTTTGTAAATTGCTGTCAAGTCATTGCAGTCAGCTGATGCAGGGGTAAAGCCTGAAGACGAAGCCTGCTGCAATTACTGTATTTTTCTTTTTAAAAGTACCAAAGGAGGAGAAAATATTCTTGCATGCTTTTCCCTGTGGTGGGTTAACCTTGGCTAAGGGCTAACCCCCAACCCAGCTGCTCGCTCACTCACTGCCCTCAGCAGGATGAGGGGAGAAAATAGGATGAAAAAGCTTGTGGGTCAAGATAAAGACAGAAATTGCTTACCAGTTACTGTCATGGTCAAAACAGACTTGACTTGGGGAAAATTAGTTTAATTTATTGCCAATTGAAATAGTTTTAGGTAATGAGAAACAAAAAGACAAGCGGTAAACCCATACTTTTTCTCCCCCCTTTCCCAGGCCCATCTTGGCTCCTTCACTCCAGACTCCTCTCCCCGTCCCCTGAGCGGGGCATGGGGTTCGGGGTCACTCCATAATGGCTTCTCTCTGCCCTTCCTTCCTACTCACACTTTTCACCTGCTCTGGTATGGGCTCTCCCCACGGGCTGCAGTCCTTCAGGGAAAAAATCTGCTCCACTGTAGATTCTCCGTGGGCCTCAGTCCCTCCAGGACATATCCCCCAGCTCTGATGTGGGTCCCCCATGGGCTGCAGCCGGTATCAGCTCTGGCATGCTCCTCACCATGGGCTGCAGGGGAATATCTGCTCCTCCAACCCTGCTGTTTCACACCCTTTCTGTTCCCTGCTCTTCTGCCTGTGTGACATTCTTTGCTCTTCCTGAGCTATGTTTTCCCCATTTTGTCTGAGAGGCTCAGCTGTGTCCATCTTTTGGAGCTGTACATCTTTTGGAGACGTTTCTGGCCGGCACAGAGCAGCCCCGGTCTCTCCTCACCAAGGCCACCCCTGAAGCCCCTCCACTGCCAACACTTTGACATGAACACGCATTACAGTCCTGTTCAATTAAAATATTGTTGAATGTAGTGAAGCAAGCTTGCAGTTTCATGTACACATGATGCCACCAAAACCCCACTGTTGTTAAAATAAGTCTTACAAAAATACATAAGCTAAGATTCAGTTTACTGTTTCTTAGAGGCTAGTTTTTGTTACTAGACAATCTGGGATGATATGATTGAACCGTGGATGTTGGCTTTTCAGCATAACTACCCTTTTAATTAGGAAAATGTGAGTAGAGTGTGTAGTCAGAGATAACATTCTTCTGTATTTTATTTATGGAATATGATTGCAAATGTTTTCGTTCCATTTTTCCACAATTTAGATTGCAAGGAGATAATTTGGCAGAAAGGCCAGAAGATGTCTCCATGGTATCTCAAACATCTGAGCCAGCAGTGTCAGACTCTGATGGTAAGTTATGTAAATATTTGCTCTCATTAAAAAAACCCCCAAGCACTAACATCTTGAATTTAAGAGTAGAGGTTGTCTGTAAAAGAAGATAAAACACTTTCAGAGTGTGTTCCTGGGCATTTGAACTCAGTCATTTACGTGCCAAATCTGTTAGAAGAACCCCTAATGTGGTTTTTGTCATGGCCAGTCAGCACTCTATAGTAATTCTACTAGGCATATTTTGGAAGCCTCTTTGGGCCAGGATTCATTCTTTGTAGAGAGTTTATATATTAACACACTATTTTGGATGTAAAATAGCTTAATAGCTACAATAGCTATTAACAGCATGGGCTGTTCATTGCCAGTTGGCCACTATGCCAAAGAATGACCTTGGAAATATTCAACTTAATACTACAAATGCATCCACAGGATTCAAATAATACACAGTAAAAATAAAAAGAGTTACAGAATTTCTCCCCTGTTTTTAAATTATCAGAAGTACTTCTTTGATCTCTCCAAGCACTAGAATCAAAATACAATAAAAAGGATTTTATACAATAGCTCTGAAGAACATTTTTTTTTTCCTCATACAAACATAATCATACATTGTGCTAATCTGCAGTCAGGACACTCAGCCTTATTTCAATTTCTGCTCAGGTTTTTGAACAGAGTAACACCTGAAAACTAATGGAAAAGGCACTTCCTAAGGGATATCATGCCAAAGAATGCCCTGCTTTCCTATGAAAGATTACGTTGATGAAGGTCAACTTTATTTTAGCTGTCAATGGAATGAAGACAGAAAGGAATAGAGGTTTGGATAGAGACACTGCAGAGATTAATCTTTCAGTCCATTCCCTTACTGTTGGGCAGAACCAGCTGAGTCTTTTGGTTGGAGGATTTGATTTGCAGTTTAATCCTTTAGCAGCCACAGACAAGTTAGCTATGTTGATTAATACAAAACAAATCATAACTAACTTTTGTTTTTAATTTTCCTGCTAATTGTCTGCTATTTGGTGCTATTAGGTGTACTGTTAACTATGACGGCAACCTGAGCTTTCATTCATTTCTCTTATCTCATTTGTAAACTGATGTATGTCAGCATTAGTAACTAGTATTTCTTTTAAGATAAATTTTTCAAAATGGTTTGGGAGAATGCATGGCTTCATGCAGTCATGCCATTTGTTTTTCCTTTCATCTGCCATTGATCGCTTTATAAAAAAAAAAAAATGAATAGGGGACTCAGAATCTCAAAATGTGATGTTCTTATGAGCTTGATGAAGATTGTCAGCAAGAGAGACCCAGACTGGTGATTGCTCTCAAGCCCTGTAAAAAGAAGGTGAAATTCTTCTGTTAGGAGAGTAATCCCCAGGAAGGGAGGTGGTGCTGGCTTGCTTGGGACGGGACAGAGGTTGTCCAAGAGATTATTGCAGCAGAAACAAGTAGAGGGGTAAGACATACACCTAGGAAGAAGTTCTACGCTTACTGAAACCATTTGTTTTGAACAGATCTCTGCCTTCCTTTTTCCTTCCCGTGTACCCTTGTTCTTGACATGGAAATATGCCTGCTTTGCCATGCCATCTTCTGAAACTGTAGACTTCAATAAATTAGTAAACTGTTGCTAAGTGGCAGAGGCACCAAGATTAAAGAAGGTGAAACTGTCAGAATGATTCTGTGTAATAATGAAGCTGGATCTTTCATTGCTACAGAGTGTGAAAGCCATTGTAACTTGGACCACTTTACATGCTTCTGGATACTCTGTAGTCAGTATACATACAGAGATGGAGAACGCTTTTCCTAAAAAAAAGTCTCCAATAAAAATGTAGGTTAGGTAGGTGGGGCAATGACATTCATGTCGTTATGAACACATCTATCTCATGTCTGTGAGTGCACATGAACCTGTTAGTCATATAGCTAGGAAACAGCAAAGCCCCTAGCGCAAAAAGACTGAGGTCAACAGTGAGGTAGTGCCAAATTTCTGTCAAGAGGCAGTCTCAGAAATGTTCAGCCTTTCAAAAATTTATTTTTCCTGAAATGTTGGCTAGTAATACATTGTGATTTGAAAAAAGCACAACTGGATTTTACAAGTAGGCACAGACTAAAAACAGGCACAGAACTCGGGCAACTGCCCGTTCTATCAATCTTTCCTATAAACGCAGCACATTACTTGGTTTCTGTGCATCTGATATTTATTTCCAATAAATATTATGTATGAGAAGAAGATGATAAAAGAGACTCCTAAAGATATTATTAGAAAACCCTAAGTGACTAAGGCATCATGTTGCACTGAATTTTTAGTTATGTCCTCTTAAGGATGTATTATATCATGAAAAAGTACTTACCAGAAAAAGCACTTACCAGATTTATTTGAATTTATTTTCTACTCTTACTTATCAATACCAATGACCTTACTGAGAGAAAACTATGCATTGGGAAATGCTGATGTAAACCATTCGTTCAAGAATATGCAAGCAAGGTGCTGATGCACAGCAAAGTTGAAGGTAGCTTTCTTTAGATAATGGTCTGTTTCTCGGTTAGTGGGAAACTGTTAAGTTGTTAGATCTGGAGCATCTCTCTTGTGGATTTCAGATGAACTAGGTTCAGAAGTAACTGGCAGTACATCTGATCTAACAGCCCTTATAGAAAAGCCTTACTAAAGCAATTCCACCTAATAAAGTCAAAGTAATAGCTTATATAAAAAGATCATCTGCAGCATCAGGCACTATACTGACCACTATCAATCTGGATCTGGTTCTAATTAACTACTACGCTGATTTCCCTCTGGTATAATCCTGCTGAATTGGACAGATTTGTGTTTGATCCAAGTAGTAGAAATGAGAGATGGGTATCAGGTCGCAAGATTGGAGAACACAGGACACTTTAATGCTGAAGTTTCTTTTTACTGTCCTAAACTCAAAACTGTTTCTCCTTCCCATTGGACCACTTCACAGGAAAGAACTAAGGTAAGAATTTAATAGCTAGGTTCTTGATTTTGATTAGAAGAAGCAGTTTCAGTGACCGCACAGCAAATTTCCCTTGTAGATGCCAAGCTTGTCATGTTTGTCTCTTGGATCAGTCCTCCATTATCTTGCTCTTGTTCTGTACAGATTGATGGGGAGAACAGCTGATGCTTCAAAAGTTCGACACTACAACAGGATTGATCCAGTAAAAAAATATGCATCTGTTAACCCCTGGTGTGTTTTTCAGACTGAGGGGATTGTAGAGGTCATCTACTACTGTGTGTTGTTTGTTTTTTTTTTTAATTTGGATATTAAGAAATAATATCACTAAAGGATAACTGTTCATTTAATCCCAGTTGCCTATAAACACCTTAGAATCTTGTTTCAGTTGTTTCAATCTCTTTTTCTGGAAAGTACCTTACCCTTTGAGTGACAGCCATGATACAAGGCAGGAAAAGAAAACATTATTGCAAATAAGATCTTTGCAGTCAGTGCCTTCTTGTAGAATAAAGCATAAAATACAATAACTTATTAGGGAGTAAACTCTTAATATTGGATAAATGAAAAATCTAGTACTTCTAAACTTCTAAACCATTAAATTTGTCTGAGAAAAGCTGTTCGTGAAGTGAGTTACTTTGCAGTGTAGCATGCAACTCTACATATTTCTGAGGTGTGGGCAAAGACTTGTTTCTTTTGTGGCTCTACCTGGAGTCATGTAATTGGACTGAAAATGATAGATTATATGGTACTATCCCACAGTGTGTACATGTGGTATTTCCTATTCTATTCTGTTATTAGATCTACAGATTATGCTGCGATGCATAGTATTTAGTTTGCTAAATAATAAGCAAATTTCACATCAGTAGCTCGTTCCCTATCAAACAGGAGTCACTGCTTTTTAGTATTTGCAGTTAGCCAGCTCCTGTTTGAAGAAACTTGATATGAGTAGGATGTGTAGCTTCTACTTTTTTTTTTCCTTTAAAGTGACAATATAATAGAAAATTCGTAACAGGCATTTGAATGTAGAGGAAAAGTTTGAGACTGGGGATGTTCAATAGAAATAGGAATGTATGAAACACATATGAGGAGGAACTTCTTTCCCTTGAGGGTGGCAGAGCACTGGAACAAGCTGCCCAGGGAGGTGGTGGAGTCTCCGTCTCTGGAGACATTCAAAACCCGCCTGGATGCGTTCCTGTGTAACCTGCTCTAAGGTGGCCCTGCTCTGGCAGGGGGTTGGACTAGATGATCTACTAAGGTCCCTTCCAACCCTAGGATTCTATGATTCTATGATGATTCTATATAATGTTATTCCAGATAGAACTGCATGATCACGGTAAAAAGATTAATAAGGATGCAAATATGTGGGAACTAGGGTTGACAACTAGATATGGCAGTGACAAAAATGAGTCATCATCTCCCACTTCCTGCACAGTTCTCTGACCACAACTTTGCATCATCATCACCTCTTCATCCTCTGTTTCCATTTGTGTTTGCAGTGAGTGTGGTAACCATGGTTGCCGTACTTCAATATCGGGCTGTCTTTATAGTTGTCAGAGATGTTTAACAAACCAGGGTACCCTGGAAATGTAAGAACCTCCCTGCTAAGTGTCTGAATAACAGCAGAACCGAGGGAAGATCAGGGCATCTTGTTTTCTTGGGCTACTTACTAACAGCACATAAGGGCCTACCAGACTGTCGGGCAAAGAGTGAAACTGCATAGCATGTTGCTTGGAAATTGCTTTCTCTCGTAGGTACATGAATTCTGTTTTAAGTCCTTATGTATGTGTCAAAGAAGCACTCTAGACATCTCACCAAGCCATGTTTTACACATGTGGCACTATGAGCAAAAATTATAGCTTGCATGGCTTTTGAACATTGCCTAAAGTGACCAGAACTTCTCAGATCGAGGATTTAAACTACATTCCAATTCGTTTAACAGAATTAATTAAATTTAGTTTTATTGATTTTATTGAAGCTGATGAGTCACTACTCGCTTATGTAAAGGGCGAAAAGTATTTAGTTTTAATAGTAAAAGTAATAAATAACCTACAGGACACCTTGGCAGCTGAAGGAAGCTTGCTTATCACTCTAATCGTGTTAGAGACTTCCACATTGCATTAAGCTTATAAATTAAAATCAGACATAAATTAAAATCCATTGAAGTGTGACTGAAAAGCAGTGAGTTTACAGTAACCACATATTCCTTCCCAGCAGTTAATTTGTAGGCATTTTATTTTCAAAGTGACTAATGCTTACTTCGTTAGAGTGATTTACTTCTCTTCTACCTCTTTGGAACAGCTCAAGTACCCGGGGTTGAAACACTTACAGAAGATATTGATGAATTTCAGAGTGCCTCTCAAGTGGCAGTATCTGTAAGTATCTTCCTTTATGCATAATCCCATAATTTTTAAAAATAGTTCGACAAAAATTAGATTTTGGATAAAGATAAAAGTTGTGTTTGCCACCACTGTTATCCTAGAGAGAAGAAAACTTAATATATCTAACCCGTCTGAATTTTCAGTTCTCTGTCTGTTCCAGTTTTTTCATTCTAGGAAGGGTGATATTTTGAAGTAAATTATTATAATCTCATACAAAACCATATGTTGTTGAATTTACATGTTGTATAGTTCCCATTGAAAGTGCAGTCATTTTATCCTGTGTCTGTATGTTCTTAAAGGTTAGTCAAGTATCCATTTTATCAGATAATATTCAATTTTACAAAATTAAGAGAACAAAGTAAAGAAAACTCTGTATTTCATTATGAAATATGACATTATAATATCTCAAGTATAATATAGCTTTTTGTTAATATTTTTTTGGATACTAATAAACAGGAGGTATCTAATTAAAATGTATGGTTAATTTTTTTTTTTTAAGAACGCAGTATTATGCCTAGTAGCATTTTCATCAGTTCTTTTATTTTGAAATTTAAGAAAATGCTTCCAGATTTGCAGTTTGCAGAAAATACAGCCAGCAATAAAATAATTTTTTGACGTTATATAATCAGAATTTTGGCACTAGTTGTATTGCATCAGAAATTTGAATATAGGTTAAAGAAAGGATTAAGGATTGCTTTTTTTTTCTGAGGCAAATAACGGCAATAGTTGTTTGTTTTCGCAAAATCGTAGACAGCTGTAAAGAGGACACATTAATTTGTGTTCAACCATAGCAATACTGGTTTATGGCACACTTCAGTGTTGATAAATTGAAAAGAAGGGCTCACTATTTGTTAGCTGAGGAAAAAAGGACAGTATTTAAGAAAAAAGAAAAATAGCAGTGCAGACTGATCTTGCAGTCTTTCAGACAGCTGATGAAGTACTACTACTGCTAAAGCTAAATAATACTGAACATACTGTATTTCCCATCAGAGTTATCAAAGCAGTTGGCAGATGTGGAATTCCAGATCAATTCCGAAAGCTCTTTGAGAGCTTGGAGTGCAAGAACCTCACAGAGTATTTGCAGATACTGGTCAAAAAGAGTAAGGAGCTGAACTTTAGTTGCCACTGCTTTGAGCTTCTTTGTCAAGTCTCCTTTCTGCTTCACACCAGTTAACAGAGAGGTATAACAAATTTTGCAGCAGTAACCCATGTTTTTCTTATTGATTTGTACCCTTTGATTTTTCAGTTCTGCAGACATGTGGCGTAAGGAAAGGGCAACAAATAAATTGAGATATAGAGAAAAATAAAGATACAAGGAAAACAAAAGATCATTATGTTTATTGACAAAATTGTGCTACGGAAATGTACGGCCTTCAACTGTGTATTTTTAGATATATGCTCTGTGTGTGCATGTTTATGAATGGATAAACAGTATGTGCATGTATCATTTAATGCTCTAGACATTGGTAAGGTTGTGTGGAGCGGTAGACTGCCAGAGGCAGCAAAGTTGCCTGGGCTGTTGTTATTGTTGACAGTGCTGCAAAGAGAAGGCAAGAAGAGTGGTTGCAGCTATTCCTCTTGCCACCCATCCTCTCCCTAGGGCAAAAGCAGATAGCTTCACTTTCCTGAGCTCTTGGAAAATTCCTTTGCCCATGTTACTAAGGAGCCATAACCCAGTAACTGTTAGTTCATCCACTCTTGGGTTTGGGTCTTTTTGTGTCTTAAAGCTCTTGCTTAAATAGTGTGTAGCCAGCTGATTGTGTACTTTTATCTCTTTAAAATGGCTTGTTTTTTAGAGTGAGATTCAGCTGTCCAATCCTGTATGTTTGTCTGCAACTATATCTCCTTAAAAAAGAAAAAAATGATCCAACTGTTGTTGCCTTTTAGGGCTTTGAAGGCATAGAGATCTGTTTCATGGTCCCCTAGTAACTTCCAGTGGACTTATTCTTTGACAATCTTGACCTATAAAATATAGAGGTAAAACTGAGGTTCCTCATAGGAAGGCTGCGAAGATAAATGCATTTTTGCAATGGATTCCCACAAATTCTTCAAAACAGTAAGAAATACACCTGTAAAATTACTTCAGAATTGATACCAAAATACGTTCTCGTGACTTGAAATGATTTTCAGACATTATAGGAGATATGAGTTACTATATGAGATACAAGATGAGGGAAAAAGAGAATAAATATAATGTTGATCAGACATTTCTCATAAATTGGACAAATTGGTTCATGGCATTCACGCAAACGTGCATATTACATCTAAAAATTCCTGATCTGGTTCAAGGTGTGCCATGTTTAATACTGGTACTGCATTCCAATAGGGTAATTTGAGTCTGTTGCTAGTTAAATGGATCATTGTCATAAATTTCTCTCTACTCATGTATATTTAACAAATTATCTTTCAAAATGCCTTGGCCTTCAGAGAAAAACTGGAATAAAGCAGCAAGAATTATGCATAAGGTTCTTTAGAAAAGAGCTTTTTTCACATCCTATGTATAAATTCACATGTAATACCTTAGTTGTGGAGACTAAAGCAGTCTGGATACCAGTACTTAGAAGAGATATGGTTCATGTAATTTATACTGCTGTTACATTATGATTTTCTGGTAACATTATATATGTTTACTGCTATATTTCTGAAGAATCTGGAAGTTTTTGTAATTAGACGCTTTTCCTTTAAACCTTTTTTTTAATAGAATCTTTTGCTATGCTTTATTTCTCATGCAGAGCATTGATATTTGAAAAATTGAGAACTTACATTTTCAGTGCTGTGCAATGCCAAACAAGGCGTACTGAATGACTAAACGAGTAAAGCTAGCAAAAAACAGTTTGAAGTATTTACAGGAATCGCCACTTTTCCCAAGTGTTTTGCAAGGATTCAAAGTGTAAGCAAGCATTCAAAATCCTAGTTTATTGCAGGGCTCATTTTCTGACAAATATTTAATGTAACAAAACATGCTAGACAAAATGCAAAGCTTTTTCTTGAGATTTTTGCAGTGCGGAAAACTCAGAGTCCTTTATGTAGATGAGTTTATAAATATTTGGCTAGTAGGCTTTAAGAGATACTAGGTAAAAAGGAGGTGGGCTGGAATTCTGTCAGAAATAGAAAAGTAAGGTCTGACTAACAGAAAGAAAGAGCGCACGTTCACTGAGCAATTCACATTGTGTAGCCTTTGCCTTCCCTCTGAGTTGTTTCTTTTACCTGGATCACATTTTTTGTGTGAATCTTTGCATTCACTCATCTTGCCTTGCACACAAAAAGGTATATTTTTGTTTGCAAATTATCCATGTGAGGCAAACCAATTCAAGTGTAACAGAAACTGTGGAAAAAAAAAGGTTGTCCAACTGCAAAAGGCACTTCTGCGTGAATTTCCCTTCAGTTTTTGTGGGGAAAATACTCTAATGAATTGTTTTATAAAGGTATTTTATTTTAAATTTTCTCCTGTTTTCCCAGCTGCTTTGGAACTTTTCACTTGCTTTCCTAGAAGGAATATACACTCATGGATCTGCCGCAATAAATACAGAAATTCCTTAATGGTAACTCAATTTGTGAAATGACTTGTGGCTTCATGCACAAGAAAAAATTAAGCTTCTGATTCTTTCTATCAGTCTACATTGAATACAGCTATATTCTGGTGACACATTATTTAAATAGTAATTGCTTTTTCCACTATTTTCCCTGGAAACAATGCTGAGGGGTAACAATGACTTGTTCAAATTTGAGTATAATCGACAGTATTATTCAGTGTTTAACTAAATCTATAAATTATTTGCTGGATTGTGGTCACTGCTTAGCGTTTAGCAGGTTAGTCATTAAAATAAGTATTTTAGGGTTCCACTGCCACATCAGGAACAGCAGTGTGTCTGTGAGGTAGTATGAATTATAAAGGTCGTATTTATATATTGTACACACAAAATTAGTGTGTTCTGATACAAAAGTTTTTCAATGCAAGTTGACTTTTTTAAGTATGTGGAAATTCAGGCACATAAAGTTAAATTTTTAAATTTTAACTTTAAATGTTAAATCTTCTGTAAAACTAATAACAGATAATATTAGATTAGTACAACTCTTCCACAGCTAGTCCAAAAAACCATGCAAATATATGTTTAATTGCTATTAGCTAGATTAACAATACAAGATAGTAGTAAAACATAGTATCAAGGTTCCTGGGAAATAAGTGGTTATTTCCTGCAAGAAGTTAAGCAGATAGCTTGAATTACATACCTTGAACCTCTTTGGTTGAGACCTCCTCTATCGAAAAAACAAAATAATCCATAAAATAGACATAGTAGTTTGTACATACAGCCGCAAAATAATTATTTCTTACGTTTAAAATTCTCTTTGACTTTGGAGAGAACCTGAAGTACTTACAAATTTTTTTCACTTCTTACCTGCTAGTATTCCTTGTGCTGGTATCACGTTGCATATTGCAAAACTTGAGGCCCCCTGGGTGCTTGCCTGACCCCTGTGATGGGTGATGGGGCTGCCCCATCTCCCTGCCTGGATCCCCAGGGATAAGGACCGCTTCCAGAAAGGCTCCTGCTCCTCACAAGCCCAGTTTATCAGCCCCACTGGCAGGCATTGCACACAGTGTGTGGTTAGTGCTTCCAAGGAGACTTTTCATGGGGCTGACAGAGGCACAGATGTCTTCTGGAGTGAAAATACTCTTATTTGAAAATATTTAATCCTCTAAAATGTAATTTTAAATTGAAAGAATTTTCTGAATTTTAAAAAAATAGATATTAAAAAGATCAAGGAGTGCCTTGTTTTGACCTGTCTGAAATTTTGGTTTCTTGGGAATAACAAATTCAAAAATATTAGTCCAAATAACAGTAAGTAAAGCAGGACTGAAGCTTAGAAAACAATTATTCTAGTTACATTTCATAAACTGAAACCAATGTGATTCCCAGGTGCCCACTTATTTCCTCCTTCCCTCTTGCCTATAAACAGAAAAACTATGTGTATGTCAATTCAAGCTACCATTTTTTTTTTAGTGTAAGGTTTAGTGTAAAATGTGCTGGCTGGCTGCCATGAGAAGCAAAAAGCTTGTAATTTCAATTCCATGGCATTTCAAGTAGAACAGGCCCTAATGTGGAAGGTGGGGATTAGAGATGGCTGCCAATATTGCAACAGAGCTCTGAGAATGTTTTTATTTTTACAGTACCAAAACCCCATGTTGACTATCTTACCTTATGTCCTTGAGCAGACTACAGAAGCTGAAAGATTAAACATTTGGTGAACTTTTACAGAAAATACGTGTTGTGTGAAGATTCTTCAAACAAAATATTTCACAGAAAGTTCTGCTGGGTGAATAACAACTGTCTTTGCCAGCTGCTTGGTCAGAACGGAAGGGATGCTTGCAAGCAAATTGTTCAATAAAGGGGATTTTTTTGTATTCGGAAGGATCTCTGTCAAATGTATCTATTTAAGATATTTAAGCTATTCAGCAAAGAAGCAGTAGATTATACATAGAAAACTAAGTGTGGTTTTCCTTCTTACAGTATTACCTTCTGCAGTTACTAGTAAAATTTGCACTTAATTAGCAAGACTATGTAGAAGAAAGTATTCAGTCAAAATGCATTGCATATATTTACAGCTTGCCAGGAACTAACTAATTAATTAAAAGGAGGTTTCACCTCCTTTTCCTCATTTCATTGTGATCATGCAATTCAGATAGTCTTTAAAATTGAGGAAGAGCTTTCTTTTGTGAGGCGAGGAGTGTTCCCACAGCTGAGGAGAGACTGTGTGTGTGCATGGATGTGCATGCGAGTACCTGGGTGTTTTACTGTGAAGCAAGGCCAAAATGACATATAATACTGCATTGTTTATTAACACTTTTTATGGTCAGCAAGAAAGAGTAATTTATTTTCTAACAAGCACTTCATTTCAAGATGATCTAGATAATTTGGAGGCCTTTCTCTTGGCCTTATCTATTGTGAAATGTTGCATGTCTGCAGAACTCCCCAGTGGGTTTTACACAGCCCATGTCAAGTCAGGTCTGATGGCGAGATCAAGATATTCACATCTGCACTGGGGTTTTTTTAGGGATAAAAGCTATATTGATGTATGTTGTCAAACTAACATGAACAGGGCCCAGAGCTGTTTCTACAAGTTAGAAAGACAAGGATGTCTTTCAGGCAGAAACATCCTCATATTTAGATCTTGTTAATCTTGTTAATGTAAATGGACTATTTATGAATTTTATACTAATATTTATAAACCTTAATGAATGATCAAGGGCAATTGTAGTTTGGAAGATACTGAAGGAACTGGAAGGACTTCTATGCACATATTTCATACATATATGCTATATTTTTCAACTACTTTCAGTCTACTATCGTTCTCATTAAAGTCAAAGTTAACTGACATTAGTGTTTTAACTCTGCAATTCCTGGCCAGTTGACAAATAGGTTTTGGTGAAGTGGAATAAGAAGGTTTAAATGAATGGCTCACAGCCTGAATCTCTTTCTTAAATGACATATCTGAACTGCTGCCATTCATCCAGTGGAGGGAAGGGGCACCAGCAAATTCTGCTAGAGCTCTGCAAATTCATTTTTCCTTTCATTTGAACTGACATGCTTCCAAAGCCTCCTTGATAACATCTCCTACTTTCAGCTTGTGTTTATCTTTTAGGAATAAGGATGTTGCATAAATCGTGTGCTGGAGGACCTCTGTCTGTGTTTATGCATTATTCACATAGATGAACTCATAGTATCAAAATGTTAAAAAAATAATTATTACGTTCAGTATTATTTAGAAATTCAGAAAAAAAATTACCTAATCCTGCCTCCAAAAATGTTGTTGGCCCTGAAGTATCTAGGTTCAGTGAAGGAACAAAAAATAGTTTACAGTTTTAGTGCCTTAATCAACTCTTGTACTTTATTTTTTTTCCCAGATCATTATTGCTTTCTATGAAGTGAGTGTTTAATTTGAACGAACTGTTATAAGCATTTAATTTATCATGAAATTAATTGCTAATATTAAATAACTCATCTTCCTAAACTAGTATTGTAATACTGTTCTGATATTTTGTGAAGCTATTGTCTGACAAAATGCCATAAGTTTATAGAATATAAGCATATATATGTTATAAGCTTATATAAGCTTATGTATGTTATATGTTCTATACATAGAACAGAGAAATACACCAGAGGAGTTACAAAATTTGGAGAAAAAGTTTGTCCAAAGTTACCTCATTAATTTCACACGGTGTGTGATAACTGCGTATCTGAAAGGGAGTTTGAACAATATAACAATATGTAATGATAGAGACTGAATATATGTAAATGTATTTGTTTTAAATCATATACAAGATCGATGTATATGTCCATGCTACTTCCAGAACTGAACACAAACTCTTTATGGCTTTGTAGCTGTGTGTTAACAGGATGAAGACAGACGCGAATATTTATTAAATGTATGTGTGTACCTGCCTTTGTGTTCCTTATACACAGGCATATCTATATATATCTTACATGAATTTTGATAAGATTTTAAATCCTGTATTGAAACATACAAAGGTATTGCTGATGTTTGATGATCTTTGTGATTTAGAGTCTCCTAATTGCAAGTGATTTAATTTAAACTCTACTCGTGCTTATATAAAAGTCTAAACCAGTATCATGATGACTACCATTAAAGAATTTTTCTCTGTTTATCTTAGATTCTGCTACAGGTAGTAGAGAGCTGACTTTATTCAGACAGTTGCCTTAGTTGTATGCGACTTACATGATTCCTGTGCTTAAAGGAAAGAAGCAGAGTAGAGGAAAGGGCAGAATGTAAGAAGAAACAATAGAGGTTTGTAGAAGAGAAAGAGAACTCCGTTGCATTTCCAGAAGGCAGGACATGGAAAGTGAAACCCTCGCACCAGGCTAACATTTGGAATTCTGTGTTTTTAGGGGTTAGGGAGGTAAAATACCCATAAATATAACCCATAATATTTTGCTTATGATAAACTTGAATAGTCAGAGTTAAGTCTTCAAGTAGAATCATAGAATCGGTGAGGTTGGAAGGGACCTTTAAGATCATCAAGTCCAACCATTAACCTGCCCTGACAAAAAAACACTTCTAAACCATGTCCCTAAGTACCACATCTACCCTTTTCTTAAACACCTCCAGGGATGGGGAATCCACCACCTCCCTGGGCAGCCTATTCCAATGTTTAATAACCCTTTCAGTGTAAAAGTGTTTCCTGATATCCAATCTAAACCTGCCCTGACATAACTTGAACCCGTTTCCTCTTGTCCTATCACTTGTCACCAGGGAGAAAGTATTACCATAGACCACTGCCTAGTTTTTATTCCTTATATCATCAGAGTTGTATTTGTACATGAAATTGTATATTTGAAAGGGATTCATCCTTATAACCTTGGGGAATTTTTCCCCCATAATCATTACTGAAGTCCTGCTGGTTCTTCCTCCTTATGAAAATATACACTATAAAATGTATATAAAAATGGCCTTTTTCCACCATAAAAATCTGGGAACAAGAGTATATCTAGAAACAGATTGAAAATTAAAATATTAGAGTTTTGTTACAGGCTCTATTCCCCCTTCCTATCTATTTAGTTTTGTTTATTTCAGAGGAATTATTCACAGAATAAAATATTCTTCCATCTAGAGGTGGATTTTGGGTAACTAATATCTATTAGGAATAAACATTTAGAGCTGTGAGTAATTTAATACAGATTAATATTCTGCAGTGACCTCAACAAACCAGTTTATGATTTGGGTGGAGAATTCACAATAAGGACTAAAGTGACAAGTGCTTAAGATCTCTTAGAGGAACAGGTGAATCTGGTCTAGTGATACAACCTAAATAAATATGTTTGCAGGATCAGTTCCACTTCTGAGTAATGTATCATTTTATTCAGCTGTTCCTGTGTATTTACCTGGTATTAAATACGGGTTACTTTAACCAGAGCAGTACTAGCATAGAAAACAATCAGCAGATCCAAAAATGTCATTAGTGTTCTAAAAATGGTGTGAGTTAATTACTACAGAATTATCTGCTGCTTAGAACTATTTCATATGCTAGTAAATATGCTTAGGCTTTTTTACATATAAGTGTGCAGCATCATAGTATAGCTGTTGTTTTATAAATAAGAATCTGTGTTAACATATTTTAAAGATACATGGTTCACAATGATTGGACCCAGTATTTATTTGGAACACATTTAAAATTATACAAAATATATTTCATACAACATTTTACTTCTATAGAATTACGCTTACTTTTCTAAAAGGGAGGGCAGCTACAGTGTTTTATTTAATGTTTATGGTTAAAGCAAATTGTGAATAGAGATGATACCAAACCTGTATTTTCGAGTTCATCCTTTGAACCGTTGTACACCTTTCCTTATGACATGAGAGTCCAACCAGCAAAGTACCATCACGTTCTGCAGCGACCCACATATCTACTGGTGAGACAGTTCCAGCCCGACAGCCTGTGTAGCAGTGGAGCTCTGTATGCTTTCCTTGAAGGGGGTCACCAGCTTGGGTCTTCCTCCTCTGCTCAATCATTCTTCTCCCTGAAATTACATCATCTTAATGTCTTTGAAACTGTGGCCCCTCTCTAAATTTGTTTGACATTTACTGAAAGATTAAAAAATTAGTAAGAGGTGAATGACAATGAGACCATTGCATAAGCCTTGTTTCTTTAGGATACCTGGGAAATCAACAAAACCCCCTAGACTACAGATTAAATGTTTTGGTGAGGTAATAATATAAAATTTATTTCAGATAGGCTGTTAAGAATGCTTTAATTAATGCTCTTGTTTGTTGTTTTTATGACCAAATCTTGCACACTCACTCCTATATTTCTTGTGTATTTTAAACAAGCATTAAAAAAACAAGTTTACCTCATATTATATTTTAAAATCATTTCTTGAAACTGTATTGAGTGGGTTCCAGAAAATGCAGATAATTTGGAATACCACAGCTTTCAATAGTGAAGTGATTGGGGAGGTGGTCTGTTTGCTGGCATCCCTTCCAAACTGCTATATTGCCTTGATGATTTAGTTGTTGTTCCTGAAAGGAATACTTCTTGCAGTGATAAAACAGCACTGACAATTTTGATTAGGAAATTCTGTGATATTCCCAGAATGCTGCTTTGCAGAGATATGGTGCCAAATGTTATGGTAATTTAAAGTAAGTGCAACCCCTGCTAAGTGACGGGAACTGCACAGGAGGCAAATCATGGAAGAATTTGTCCTGTTATGATGTCTCAGCGTGGAACAAGAGCTTGTGTGAAGGTATATATGTGAATTATTTTAGAACTGTTGATGAAGTATGCCTACTATTTATGTTATTTAAGGTAAGACATGATATTTTGTAATATTTTGCATAGTGTTTTATATTCTACATAAAAGGCACCAGATTCACTATTCTAAATGAGGACAACTATTTGGTTTTTTTTTTTATTATTATTGTTTCACGTGTAATTGTGAAACTATATTTAAAGTATGCCCTTTTCTTTTTATCTGTGTAAGTCTCAGACAGTTTGGACCCTGGATGCCATGGATGTTAGACCTGGAGGTTCACCAAGGCAAAAACTCTTAAAGGACTCCTTAGCAGAAAAAGAACTTCAGACCATGGAAAAACACCTAGCTGGTAGGTATGGTAGCAAGAAATCATAAAACACCGAGCAGCACTCACCCAGCTAGCTCTGCCAATATTTAGATGAAGGAAAAAGTTCTCTCTCTCACGTGCTGATGAAAACATAAAAACTTTAAACTTCCCTTTTTCTTCATTGAGGAGGAACATCACAATTATTGTTGGGTTAGATGTAATGAACTTTGCTGTAATTACAGTAAATCAGTAATTAAACAGTAATTAAACTGTGTTAAATAATTGCAGTCTTACAGCTTTTTTTTTTTTTGTTTTCACATTTCACCAAGACATGCAATAAGGAGGTACTGATGCTTCACCCGCAGTTAAGTAGTTTTTAGAAGAGGCTGCAGTAGGCCTTTAGCTTGAGAATAGATTACTTTTCGGGAAAAGTCTGTCTTGTTCCTGAGACCTCTGAGTAAGTCAAGTCTGTTAACTTGCGTGCAGTGGAACATCTGCAGCATCTTTGATGGAGGGACCATTTCTAAAAGGTCAAACAAAGAAACTTTTTTTTCAGTGAAAGTGTGTTTCAGAGCTCTATAAAAATTGATGAGGGATATCCTAGGATATAATTTGCAATTTGTTGTTCTTTGTAATCAATATTTTCTTATCTTCAGCCTTAGTTATAAGATATTACATAGACCTATAGCATAGTAGTCCTATATTATGTGTACTATTTGTCATATGGTGAAAGCTGCACTTCGTGGGCCAACACAATGAAAAGTAATGCAGAACTGGAACATAGAGACTATGTATGTAAGGTGGAGGGAGAAACGAATTTTACCTGACCCTTTTTTCAAGTAATTCAGAGAGTGAAGTTGAGAACTTACCACTTTCAGTGTGATTTTCTAAAAGACTTTGGACATTTATCCTACCAATAATATTGGTGTGAAAGGCTTGGGAGCTGTATTCTCTTTAGAGAGCGGTACAGCCATTGTACTTCTGTCTAAGGGTTGTTGCAGCTGTGGTCAAGGCAGAAGACAAAACTGTGAGCACAATGAGGGAAGCAAACATTTTTGCACGGAACGGGACAAGAAGGAAAAATTATGGTATCTACAAATGAAGACATTTTAGATGGTGTTTGCTTCTGACAACAGAGCTACTGTCATTCAATGTTTTTGGCAGGTTCAAATCACTGTTGCTATTAGAGATGTAGCCACTGCCAAACTAAACTGAAATCCATGAGCCCTCTCTCCAAGCTAAAACTACCAGGAACATCTAGTCGGAACCAGGAGAGCAGCAGGCCGAGCTGTGGTCAGCAGGGTCCTGTGGCCCAGCGGGGACCTGAATACCCCAGGGGCACTCGCCTTCCTGTGTGTTGCTGCGGTTGTTGCTGAGAAGGGGTCTGGTGAAGATCGCCCTACTTTGATTTATGTCCTAACTGGTCACACTTCCATGGTTGTACAAGCTGTTCTTGTATGCAGTATGCTCTGAAACATTCAGTTCCTTTAGATCTCTCTTGACAAAGCTGACAGTACCACTATATTCAATAGAATATGGAATTTAAATACTTAATTGACCGTAAGCTAACTAGCTGCATTCACTTAGTCTCCGAGGTTCAGTCTGCTGTTGTGTGACCTACAAGGTCTTCTCTCTCACATCAATGCTGCTGTTGTCATTTGGCTCTGGGCCCGTTATTTCAGTAACGCTGTAACATGGGGTTCAATCATTCTACCATTCAGTAATTTTTGTCTGCCTGAGAAATTCACAAGAAAACAGTCCAATTATTAGACATTGGACTCTTGTATTCCTAATAATTCGTGTCCTATTATGACACCAGTGCTGCTTGAGACAATTATTCCCCTCACAGACAACCGTGACAGAACTTCCATGAAGAATCAGCTCAGATAATAATGCTGTGGTTTTGCTTAGCCTTATTTGTCTCATACATTTGCAAAAGTTCAAGTGTCTCTGGCAGCAAGTCTCCTTGTTTCAGTTTTCCTACCAAGCGCACGGAAACTTATTAGTTCTACGCAATACTAGGCACTCATTTAGATGCCTGAATTATGACTTGGATTAATTGTGTAATGATGAAATGGGGTCCGCTGTCTCAGATACACCTTCTTAAGGAGCCTGGCTTTCTCTTATGGACTACATGCTGGATAAAACTCATTCCTAACATAAGGCACAATTTGTTGTCTGTGCCTAAATTTGTGACTAGCATCCGCTGCCAGCAACTGCCTCAGTACCTTGATATGTGAAAGCAGCAATTTTACAAAATCAGATACTGAGCTATGAGTTTTCTTTTCCTTCTTTATGTATGGCTCATAATACTTTTGTCTGAGATCCAGTCTCTTACATTACTGTGGCTGCTTTATATCACATAGAATCATAGAATCATAGAATCCTAGGGTTGGAAGGGACCTTAGTAGATCATCTAGTCCAACCCCCCTGCCAGAGCAGGGCCACCT
>VXBO01004248.1:747864-818200 GCA_013400135.1 Rhinoptilus africanus
GCAGGTCAGCTCCCAACCTGTCCTGGTGCAGGGGGTTATTCCTCCCCAGGTGCAGCACCCTACACTTGCCCTTATTGAATTTTATGAGGTTCCTATCCGCCCAGCTCTCCAGCCTGTCCAGGTCTCTCTGGATGGCGGCACAGCCTTCTGGGGTGTCAGCCACCCCTCCCAGCTTTGTGTCGTCAGCAAACTTGCTGAGGGTGCACTCTATCCCCTCATCCAGGTCATTGATGAATATATTGAAGAGCACTGGGCCCAGTACTGACCCCTGGGGAACACCGCTCCTCACTGACCTCCAGCTAGACTCCACGCCCCTAATCACAACCCTCTGGGCTCTGTCTTTTAACCAGTTCTCTATCCACCATGCAAGTGGACAATATATTTTTGTTGGTAGTTAATTCCATGATCTTGCCAATTTGGTTTGTTACACTGATTCTGTGGCCAATGGATACTTCTGGAATATATTTTATCACAAGAAGAGCTGCTAAATGCATAAACAGTTTCTAAGCACATTATGAATCATATCCTTATTCTGGTATTTCTGATATGAAAGTAAAATGCCATTGTGTTGCTTTGTTGCCTGCATTTTATTTTCCTTTGAATGACATTGACAAGGGATTTAAAAAATCCTAAGTCATAATTCAATTCTGGTATTTACTATGGATCAGATAATACTGTAAAGCTGGAGAAGTGTGATTTTTTTTTTCTTTTCTTTCTGGTTGAAAAGCTGATATTGAAGCACAATGAAAAAGAGGATGCGTGCTAAATAAATCTGAATAATTACACTATGGAAACATTTACATTATTTTTGGAGAAATGATTAGAATAATTGGTTTATATGCAAGCTTGACTGCTATATGGAATTAGGGAAACATGAGCCAGAATATGATGCTTATTTAAGTCTTATTAAATCATGCAATATTAAGATGATTTCTCAGCATACTGAATCATCATGGGGACATTAGAGGCCTGTAATTTTGCAGACATAGGCTAGGCTGAATCTTTAAAGGAACATATTCCTCATTTGGTTTAAATCAGCTAGCCCACATTGTCATTTATTGGCCCCTGATTTTTTGCCAGGCATATTATAAGTTCCGAAGTGATGTGTATTGATTTTTTTTTAAAAAAGAATAATGGAAAAGTAATTCAAGACATATTTTTTTCAAAATGTAAATAATTAATTTTAAGAGGTCAGCGAGGTAGCAATTAGAAATATTTTTAACTGTTTGCTAGAAACAATAACTATGTTTTAGAAATTTGCTAACAGCAAAAAATTTAATCGTTAAAGAGCTGAGACACTTTTATCAGAGGCTTTCACAACTATTTCAGTTTTACCATCTTTTCTAGTAATAACATTTGAAATCTATAGAATATCTTGTATTAGACTAGTAACATGAAATTGGCATAACTTATTTTACTGTTTCCAAGGTGTTGTTATAAAAAAAGTTAATGTTAAAGACAGCACATCTTTAATTATTTTACATATAGCATTCCTTCTATACCTACTGGTAAATGTAAGTGAAAGAAAATCTGATTTTTCAATATGCAGTTTAGAATCTTTTAGGACTTTTAAAACCTGAAATTATTGTTATCAAAATAAAGAATGAAATGCTTATTTTATATAAGTTCACTTAATAGGTGTTTAAATAAGTAAAGCCTTGTTGATTTCCAGCTTCTGAGACCGTGACTTACACAGTTTAATGGGAAATGGCATTGCTTTTCTATAGATAATCAACTACCCATATCAAAACCAAGTTACAATAGAGTACATGCCAGTGAGAGTGAAAATTCATAAAAACAGTGAAAGATGAAATAAATTTGAGTAAACTGTTCCTTAAGCTTGACATTTTTACTTGCAAGGACTTTTAATATGTTAGCAATGCTAACCTAACTTCCAGCTACCCTCACCTAATTTTGTTGGATGTGTCTGATTTAATTCATTAGAAGCATTAGTATAATTTAAATGAATTCAGAAGACATTTTTCATCACTACCCCTGATCTGCTCTGCTTTTAAATAGGGTCTTATTTCTTATGGCTCTGTGAGGGGCAGGGACTGGACCACCACATGATGGCCACCATTTCTCCTTAGATTCTAGGTGTTGGTGACCCTGTCCCCTGCTGTGTCAGTAATGGCAGGGCAGAGCACAAAATTCAGATTCAAACAGGATCACAGATCCGGATGTGCTCCAGTTCAAGGGTTATTTCCCCCAGAGTTTTTGTTAAGCAATAGACAGTGAGGCCAGAAACAAAAGTCTGGCCTTGAACCAGTTTTGGATTGCCCTTCCCTGTCGCTGAGGATGGCAAGTTTAGCTCACCGCTCCATCTTGGTTTGATACTGATGAGAATCTGTGCAAAAGCTACAGAGAGATAATGTGGAAGGAATGAGAGGGATTTTTGCAGGTTGTATTGACGTTCAGTGAAGTGGTAATATTTCGTTTCTGTGGGATAGCTCTGTTTGCAGTAAATCAAATGTAAATAAACTTTGAGGAAATGCTTGTCAAATGTTCGAGCTGTTAATTCTGATGCCTTATATTTTAAGGGTGAATAGATTTTCTCTGCGCAGCTTCAGGTTGTCACTTGCATTGAAGAAAATCAATAAGAGTTTTAAACCAGAGAGAAACAGAAAGTGAACGTCTTTCTTTTCTTTTTTGTTTGTGTGTGTGTGTGCATAGATATCGAAAAGGACCTAGCACTATGGGAAGAAGCAAGGGTCTCGAGAAGCCCTACTATCCAGCATCATAGTTTAGTTACGTCTGACCAGCAAGGCAATCTTCAAGCTACACAGGGCCAAAATCCGAGGCCTCAGGTGCCAACTCAAACGGGGAAGAACATTCAGCTCCAAGGAAACAAATCACCACCGCTGCCCACTAACAGCAGGACACTGGTCTCCAGTGTTGCAAACAGTAGGCTTCCAACACCCGGTACACAAACCAACAGGGCACCAACTCCATCAACTCCGGGGAGCAGGCCTGTGACCCCAAATAGCTTGCTGTCACGGCCTCTTACCCCTGGCAACCAAGGAAATAGGGAAGGCATCATTAGTATGCAAAGAAGCAAATCTTTGACATCTAAGAGCCAAATGGGGAGGACCCTCAGCGCTGCTTCAGGGCTTTCTGTGCAAATGAGTGGAGACATTGTTGGAACTGTCACTACTCAGAGAAGCAGTTTATCAGAAGTAAGATTTTCAATTTAATGTTTTTGCTATATTTAAGAGCTACTATAAGTGAAGACTAGACTGTGTTTTATGTTGCGGTAACATCAGTATACCTAATGTAACATTACTGTGAGAAGAACTTGAAATGTAATGATGAGAAAATTAGCAAGGAAATACTGCTCAGCTTTAAGAGGTACTGATTAGAGAATGTTAGTATTATTACAGAAATCATGCTGAAATACTCCTGCCCTTCAAATTTTCCATGAGCTCTATAGAGTTTTGCCTGCATAATGCATAGCAGTTTTATTAGTCTTACAGTTTCCAAGAGGTGTGTACTTCTGGAATATTAAACACAATTTTATCTTATCTTTATGATTCCAGGGTTTGGTGCGTTTTTTTGTTTTTTCTTTTTTTTTTTTGCTGCTGCTGCAGGGGCAGTGCAAAATATTTCCTTGGTCTGCTTTTTCTTTCAATTTTTGCACACATTGGAATGATTAGTTAGGCTTCACTGAATGGACACATTTTCCGAAACACAAAACTGAACTGCAATGAGAAAATGTCCAACATCATTGAATCACTCTCTAGTACTACATGCATGTTAACTAGGCTGATTCAGAGCATAAAAACTTCCTGCCCCATATTAATGGCTTTTACAGGATTAATCTTTATTTAAAAAACCAAACCAAACCAAAAAGTAAAAGTACCTTGTAAATTTTGAGTGGGATTCTCCTCTGCTAACCTTAGCTGCCTTAAAAATAACTTTAGTGTGCAGGCAGTGGAAATAAAAGCACGTGTGAAAGAATAGCCCTGCTGTCTATCTCAGATACACCCATTACAAAGGTGAGTTTTTTTCTCAGGAAATGTCAGTCCTTCTCTACAGACTTGAGAAGGACCTATATGTCTACATTGCTAATTTTTAAATGGTGAAATAAATCGGTTACCACCATTTATTACCAATCTCTTTGTAATCCATTTGTCAAAGCCTGGAGAGCTTTCTTCAAGACTGAGAAAAGTATTATACCTGTAGATAGTAATTTTGAGAAATATCATTTGTTTTAAAAATCCATTGGATATGACACTTGACACAATGTATTACCAGTCTAATGACTTTTTAAAAATATTAAGTGTAATTTATAGTAATATTGTTTAGAGACGCTTGTAGGAAAATTAGATGTTTGATACTTAGTATGATCTTGCAATTAAGTATATGGTCTCCATTTATTATGAAAGAAAGGAAACGAGGCACAGATAACTCTAAAACGAAAGAATTTGTGGAGGAAATCTTACTTAAATTTGGTGGTGGCAAAAAATCCTCATTTTGGTGTTTGAATGGCATTGTGCTAATCCCATCACTTGAGCTACTTCTTTGCCTAGAACTGGATATCCAATTTAAAGACATGGGGACTGAAGGTGACTACAGTTCTGTATCTTCACTAATAGTTGATATATTTTCAAATCAGAAGTTTTCCATGTAAAAAAATTTAGATAATTGTAACAAATTTCTTTTTTGACAAGCAAAACCCCCTTTACCTCCTGTTTTGAAGGGTTTGTGTTTGTGTGTCGGAATTTTCTCACATATCACAAAATGAGAATTGCAATTAATTTTTAACTAAAAATGTTCAGAAGAAATGAAGGGTTTCATTGTTTACCACTACTAAACACTTCTCTCCTCTTTTTCTTTCTTTCTTTCTAAGCAGTCCTGTTCTTAACTGATACATAGTCACGTGATGCCAACTCAAATTATTGTAGACTCCTGAAAAGTACTATGTAATAAGCACTATGTCTCTACAAAGGGACACCCAGTCTTTCCATCACTTCTGATCTTTCCTGTAACAAGGCAGGCAATTAAAAATGCTTTTTTCCACAGCCTTTCTGTAGTTATATTAGTAATAACCATGAGACCCATTTCATTTGCTGTGACTTGTTACTTCTGTTTGCCAAATGCCAAGCTTTGCTGATAGCTCTTACAACAAGTGTCCTGGTATACTTTTAATATATGTACATATATGTCTCAAGAATGTTAAGAAATGAGCAGTATTACCCTGTTCTACAGTTAGAATACCATGTCCAGTTTCATCCAGCAAGCCCACTGTAATGCTGGTGTTAAATCTCAGCATTTCTAAACAGATCTTATCCTCTATTATAATCCCTCCTAGAAGTGACAAATTCTTTTCCTTCTCTTTGCGCACTTGGTACAATAGTATGTTGGCTGCTAGTGACCCAGCTCAAACCCTATTTATCCCTTCCTGGCATGCACAAGTGACCTTTGACTTAATGGAAACTCATCTGCTTCCAAAGGAAAAACTGCTAATATGGTATGTTCATACTGAAGACCTTCCTCTGTCAAGCTGTAAAGGCCCTGCGGTGTCAGAAAGCAGAGGATGGAGGTCTCTCCAATCTGCTGCTCCCAACTTCATGTTTGGAATTTATACTGGTAACTTAGAGAGCTCTTTTAAGCTATCTTTGCCCACTGAAGTTCCTTGTCACTGGGAGAACTGGGTTTAGACAGAACATACCCAGGAAGTATCTCTGATCAGTGACATCTTTTGCCATGTTAGAGGTGTCCCTCTGTTTGTGGCCATGTCATTTCATTCTCTTGTGTAACAGTTTCTCTCTGACCACGGAGACAAATTTTAAAAAGTCAAAGGTGGCCTGGGGTAGAACAAAAAAGTTCTGTCTTTCTTTGTACCTTTACAGATCACAAACATAAAACTCAAGGCTGATACTGTAAATTATTTTGCAACTTTCATTGTAGGTTTTGTATCCTTTTCCTGTATAAAATCAGTAAAATAAAAGAAGGGAAAGTGCCTTTATTCTTCTTAGACTTATGGTATGAACTGGGAATCTCCAATAGATGAAAATACACTGTGGTTATATTGCCAATCCTATAGAAGATACTATGATAAGATTTTGCAAATAGTTCTGCTTCCTTACTCTGAGATTGGTGTTAATGGAATTAACCATTACAAAGTTGATACATATTTGATGAGAATAAGTCAGTTGCCAAGGATGCAGTTGCCGGGTCCTGGCATACCAAACTCCATGAAGAGTTTGAATTAAAGAATTCAGAATCTGCATGGGTTTACACTGTGTGCGCTGTCACTTGTTTATTTGTGAGGAATTTTAATATATCACTCAATGCCTTATGTATGCTTCCTAGTTTGTCATGTGTTGCAGAGTAACATAACAAGTCTAAAATACAAAAAAATTACTGATAAATACAATTCAGAGTTCTTCTTAGTTTTAGTAAAGTTCATGCTGTAGGCTCAGGATGGTTTAATCTTGTTACAGCACAAATCTTAAATAATTGGGCAAGTACTTAACATATCAGCTGTTAAAAATGTTTTGGATCTTTTTAATGCTCAAGATTTACCATGACCTGAGATTTTGTGGGCGAGTTTCTGCCTCTTGGCACACATAATATTACAAAGTTCTAACAGGTGTGTTTTATTATCAGCTCTGTTCAAGGCTGAATTGAATTATAGCAAAGAAATGCTACCTAGAGAAATAGTTTTATTATCTCTGTAAAACTAATAAATCAGAGTTCCAAATCCTTTGGCAGAGATACTTTTATGTGTTTGCCTTATACTTTGGAGTTTTGCGTAAATTGACAAAGGAATGTTGAATCCTGCTTATCTCTTTAGGATGGATTCCATTAAAGTGACAGAATTCTGTGATGGTTATCAATAGTTGTTGAGATGGAAATACAGCTGACTCCCTTGTTTGCCATTTCATCTTTTTAACACTTGGAATTTTACAATAACTTTATTTATCCAGATAATATAAAGGGTATTCAGTAATCTCTATTGGTCTGCCATTATTAACAGCGAGAGATTTCAACTCATTTGAATATAGCATTGATTAACGCAAGTTTTCCTTCTACTTACTGGAGTATAGAACATAACTCAATGTGATGAAGACTCTCTTTTTGGTCAGATACTTCCATTCTGTTCTGCTGCCTGGCTCAGTTCTTTGCTCTGTGTTTTTGGAAGATTCAAAAGTGTGCTGATCAGCGTGGGAGCCACTCGCTCCTGCTGCAAGAAACCTGTTCCGTGAACCAAAACACTTGGATGTGTTCAGTGCTGTAGTCAACACCCTTCTCGAGCACTGAACACAGTTGAAATGGCAACATGTGCGTAAGGCCAGGAGCTCCTGCCTGAGATTAGGGTTGGGCCATTGCAGCAGTCTTTGCGGATTTTTTAACAGATTACTAACGCAATTAATAATTTACTCCCAGTGAGTTAGATCTTGACTGAACAGCCTCTGGTCTCCAATAACTGATTTAAACAAACCTTGTTTCTGTTTTTAAACCAAATGCCCTAACAATAAAAAAAACCCAAAAACAGGTAGGCTAACAATAAAAATTATGCTGTTTAAATGCAATTTAACTTTGAATATGTAGATTCTGGTTTTCAGCTGGTGTAAAAGAAGACAGGGCTATTAGCCCTCTTGCACCCCCCCTTTTTTTTTTTCAGTTACTTATGAGAATCTGGCCAGTAATTTTATGATATCTGGCCAATGTTTAAGTTCTCTTTTAGAGACTAGAACTGCATGTTTGAACTGCTTTTGAGAATAAAACTATGCATTCCAGTCTCATCATTTACCTTGTATATTGCAAAGGAACCTGTCAAAGCATTTTATATGTCTGCGTGTGTACGTGCTCACATACGTGTGTGTGTGTGTATGGAAAAATATTTTTATATAGATACATATATACATTATATAAAAAAGAAGGCAATTGTAAAACCTTTTTAAAAGCATGTATTCAGCTCCGTATGGTTTTTTAACTGTGTAAAACATTTATATTTTGATGCTTAGAGTTTTATGGTGTCTTGGAGACAAAAGTTTCCATAGCATTTTTCCTTCCTAGGCTCTCTCCTTCTCCAATAAAACCATAGGTTCTAAATCAAGTTTCAGGTCCCTGTTCTTACTAGATTGGAAACAGTGAAAGTTCTGACAAATCAAAGCTTTACTTAAACAAATGGTGCATGACATGTCTGGGCATAGTCCAGAAACTGCAGGGACAGATGGAATATCTGCATTAAGCTTTTGTTCTCTGTCGCTGCATTTCTAGGATTATTATGTTACATGCCTGTGGCTATAGCAGGTAGATAGCTAAGGAGACTTTTTTTTTTTTTTCACGGAGTAGATAAATAAATAAGAATTAAATAAAAAAAATTCTAGGGAGCCTGCATATCCTCTACATTCTGGTTTTATTTCACAACAATTTTTTTAAATTAAAGGCTTTCTCCTTTCTAGTTAATTGAAACTAGAGTGTTAGCTGCAGTCTGCGTTTATATAGAGCTATTCTCTGTCATTTTATCTAAAATAGATCTGTTTGTGGCAGGATGAATTCTTACAACAGCTTCAGCTTGCTCATCAACCTTGGATATTGCCGAGTGACACAGAAAGTGAAGGAGTGGAAGCTGACCAAGACAAATGTAAGTATATTTGTTAGGATTAGAGAACATGTCAAAACCCCTCAAGCTTTTACCTTCTCTTGTTCATATCTTCAAATCTGTGAAGATGCCGTGCCTGCTCACAGGAGCTAGTCTCATAAATACCAATTACTCATTTGTTTGAGGCCTGAACTTTGGAGGATTGATTTACACAAGCTTTCCTGCGGTCACTGAACAATGACAAAATGATCGCAGACCACAGTTTACTTAGCTAGGTGAAACAATTTGTCCTGATGTGTTAAAGTAGCTGTTCCAGAAAAGTAGCATGAAGTCGAAATAGATACTGTGTTTAGTAATTCTGTATTGACCAGCAAAAAACCTCACAAAAACCTCCAGTAACTCTGAAAAGTAGAGCCTTCCTCCTCAGGCCTGTGACTCCGTTATCTCTATTTTGCCTGCATTTGTTTGAATTCCTCTGTATGAAAAAAAAAGTTCTCAATCACACAAGTAATCCTTAATATCCTACACTCTTTGAAGCAGTTGTCTAATCAGGAAAGCAAAGGTCAGCAGGATTATAATTTTAATGACAGAACAAGTAGTGACAAGTAACATGCTATACATTGCAATACATTCAAACTGTAGGAAGTTCTATTTGACTACAAGGTACCTGTAAATAATCTTGCTGAAAATATTAAATTTTTTGCATTTTCTTTTTTAACTCATGGTAGTTTTGTGGTCTGCAAGGGTGAATATACACACTGTTTCCTAAATATTTTAGCTGATATGCTTGAAAAGAACAGGTGATTTAGTCAGCATGTTGAGAAAACTTAATAAGTTGTACTAAAACTGCTTTAAGCACGCACAGTTAAAATAGGAAAAAGCCAATTTCTTCACAGAATGGAACCGTTGAGTAAGGGATTACTGAATAATAAAAATTATGCCAGATAAACAGAATATATTTTTAAATTATACCAATTAAAAAATGAAGAGTTTTCTATTCATATACCAGTTTCACAAATCCATACAGAGCCCAGGGTTTGACTATGAAATTGCAACTTACATACTGAAGAGCACATGCCATTTTTTTTAACACTAGCACAGCGTTAAAATGAAGTTCTGTGTGTCCAGATGATTTTAGGCCAAAGGCAGTAAGTTCAGTTTGACTTGCATCTGAAACTTTCACTTATCTTTGGACTGCAAGTCACCTTAGGCGGCCCAAGGGAGAGCCTGGTACCTGCCTTTTCTGTGCACATGAATTTTCCTCTGTATTTTCTTTAATGAATTTACAGTCCCACAAACATCGGTCGAACTGGCTGTGCCCACGTAGATGGTGCTAATTATGTGATCAGGGAGACTCATGCTTCAGGGCACGTCAGATGCACAGCATGTTTCTTTTATAGCTGCTGTCCCTGAATTACATGGGTGCGGGGACTTCTGCACATCCAAGTTCCTGTGCTATAAGATTCCAAGAATCCTGGTAGATCATTTTCACTGCCCTATGAGACAGAGGGGTAAATTACATGTAAAAGGTTTGGTCCTACCACCAGATCAGTAGAGGTGGTAGTTGCCTAATTAATACCTATTATTTTTCCTTGATCAGATGGTACCGAGAACAGAGAAGGGAAAGAAGGTAGCTGTTAGCTCTAGTTTCTGAACAAAAGTTAAAGCATGCTGTTAAGGGCATTGCCTCTTAAACGCTGGGGCATCAACCACCTCTCTAGAAAGCCTGTTCCTTTGTTTGACCACCCTCTTCAGGTAAAGAAGTGCTTCCTAATGTCCAGTCTGAACCTCCCCTGGTGCAGCTTTGATCCGTTCCCACGCATCCTGTCACTGGATGCCAGGGAGAAGAGCTGAGTACCTCCCTCTCCACTTCCCCTCCTCAGGAAGCTGTCGAGAGCCATGAGGTCACCCCTCAGCCTCCTTTGCTCCAAAGCAGACAAACTCAAAGTCCTCAGCCACTCCTCATAGGACATGCCTTACAGCCCTTCCACCAGCTTTGTTGCCCTTCTCTGGAGACAGTCAAGGACCTTCACATCCTTTCTTAAATTGTGGGTCCCAGATCTGCACATAGTATTTAAGGTGAGGCTGCACCAACACTGAACACAGCAGGGTAATCAGCTCTTTTGACCGGCTGGTTATACTGTGTGTGACGCCCCTTAGGATGCAGGTTGCCCTCTTGGCTACCAGAGCACACTCCTGACTCCTATTGAGCCTGCTGTTGACCAGCACCCCCAGATCCCTTTCTTCAGGGCTACTCTGCAGCCACTGTCCTAAGTGCAGAATCAGCATTTAGACTTCATCCCATTTCATCCCATTAATCATTGTCCAGTGCTCCAATCTGTCTAGATCCCTCTGCAAGGCCTCCTGTCCCTCAAGAGAGTCAGTCAACAGCACCTCCCAGTTTGGTATCATCAGCAAACTTGTAATGGTGCATTCAACTCCTTCATTCAGATTGATTATAAATATATTGAACAGAACTGGCCCTAGAATTGAACCCTGAGGAACACAGCTGGTGACCCATTGCCAGCCAGATGTAGCCCCATTCACTACAACCCTTTGAGCTCTGCGCTTCAGCCAGTTCTTCACCCACGCACTGTGAACCCTCTCATCCCACTGCTGGACAACTTGTCCAGAAGGATGCTGTGAGGAACAGTATCAAAAGCCTTAATAAAATCTAGAAAAACTACATCCACCGCCTTCCCTTCTTCCACTAGGCAGGTGACCTTATCATTGAAGGATATCAAATTAGTTAAACAGCACTTTCCCTTGGTGAACCCATGTTGAATGTGTAGTTATCTGTGTTGTAGTTAACTGCTGCACCCTTTATAGTAGGTCAGTGTTTCTACTAATATAACTAGAGCGGAACAAAAATGTTTGATCAAAGCAATACTTCCTGTATCTGAAATCTAATAATGATACATGTTCTTAAAAAGAACAATTTGAATGTTATCATCCCCATTCAAGGTTATATTCTAGTGTCATTGACAAGCAGAAAGTGTAGAACTGCCACTGCTGACAAAGCGAAGCAGCCAATTCCCAGCTGTAAAGTGGAGAGACGGCGAGGGGCTTGGCATACTTGCTGATGCCAGTGCTTGTAGGCAGAGCAGCTGGCAAGATTACACATCATTTTTCACCCTAAAGTTAATAAATCTGTGTGGATGTTGTGTGTATGATTTAGTGTTGAGGGGGCCCAGGAGTTCATAATTTATGAGTCTGAGCAGAAGAGCTGCAAAATTAATCTTTACAATAGCAACACCTGTTCTTTGACTCAGCTTTTAATAAATTATATGTGGATAATATTTACCACATTCTTTGACTACTTTGAGATAATAGCAGCCAGGTGTAAAGCTAGTTTTTGGTAGTGGGAAAATTAACAATGCAAAAAGAGAAGCTATGTGAGTCACCTTGAGTTCTTTTAAATTAATACCTTCTGGTTAGTGTTCTACAAGAAAAAGAATGAAAAAATTTAGGGGCAACAGTTTCAAATGTAGTCAGATGTAGGAATTTAAAGAGGCTATTTTCAAAGCCAATGATAGCTGGACAGAATTGGGTCACTTTGGCATCTCAGCATCTCCCAGCAAACACCATTTGCAAAACAGATACAACAGCACACAGCTTGTCTTATGGAAATGAGATCTAGGTTCTCAGTTCTTGTAAATCAGACTTTACTTTCTAAATCCTTCAGGCTCTCTGACAGCATTTTAAGAATTTATCCTTATCAGCAAGATTTAAAGATAACTGGAAGTCAGTCATTTTTAGAGCTTCATACCAGTTATGACAAAATTTGAACTCAAATAGATACTCATATAAAAGAGTATAAATTATTACAGCTTAAAAGATTTGTTTTTTTAAAGAAGGAAAGAAAAACATTTTCAAGAAGCATTGATATTTTTTAGCATACCCACTCCTCCTTCCTCTTTATGTGCTTAATTAAGTTTGTGGCCATATGTCAAGAGAGAGGTAGGTGTAATGTAAATTTTGTTACTAAACAATAGGAATCAACACAGGCATTTCTAAGAACTACTGTAATTTAGTAACAAAATTTCTTCTGCTTGCTGTATGTGTTCTACTTTGATCCTCTGTACATACTGAGCAGAGAGGAGTGAAAATGGCCAAGGCAATATGATCCAAAATGAAGGATTTGTGGTTCTTTTGTGATTTTAGTGTCACTGCAACACCTGTAGGCAGGGCCTTTTGTAGTACTTTGCTTGCGTGATGATTCTCCACAGAGAATTTTCAGAGGATGCATAGAGATTGTTCTTGGAAAAAGGAGGGACCTGGAGAAAATATTTATCACTTCCACAGTAGTTCAGCTTGGTGAGAGTTCTTTGAGCTGGCAAAACCAATTTTCTCCTTTATGGGGTACTGATACAAGGAGACAGAAGAGCTGCGCCTACAACCAGCAGAACATTTCTTAGCTTTTATGAGAAGAAATTTGGCCTTTTTAGGGGACTGTCAAAAGTCAGCTTGAATTTTCCCTTGAGAACAAGTCCTACAAATACTGCTGGTTGTAAACTTCTAATGCGTCGCTTGCTTCCAAGAACTTTGAAAAGACAAAGACAGTCTTTTGGTGTAATTTGACCTACTCTCTGTAGTACTGGCATGGACTTACTTCACAAAAGCCTGACTCTGCTTTTTTGGGTGCCTGATTCAAGAAGTGACCCACACAGCAGATTTCCCCAGGTCTCACAACTTTGGACACAGAGGATGCCTACCTGCAGTCAGTCCATTTGTCCATGTACATGACAGGTGAATAATGTAGATTCTTAGCGAACTTGCTACTCAGTTAATCCATATTAAATATATCCATATTTGTATATACATTCCTTTTCCCTAATCCGCTTAAGACATGTCAGTTTCTGTAGTCAGTGGCACATTAAGTTGTGCAGCAACTATCACTTCATTCTGACTTCAGCTTGGCAACAGGAGCACTAGGTGATCATTTCTACCTCGGCTGATCTGGGACAAGGCTTCCACTCTCACCTACTGACCTGTGGCAAGAAACTTAAATGTTTTGCCACTAATACATCTGCAAACTGTTTTCTAAGTTTGCAGTGGAAGGCCTACTGCTGATAAATCAAAGCTGATTGTTGGGAAAAAGGTGGGATTTCCACTCCATTCATTCTTGTACTGGTCTTGAAACTCTGCAGTCAAAGACACTCTGCTGATGACTTCAACAGGTATTGAAGAAAACCTTCATTTTCTCATTCTGCCCAAATGTCCACCTAGGAAAAAGACCAAAAGAATGAAAGACAGGTTTTTTGTAGAAACAAGAAATTCAAACTCTATTCCAGTAAAATTCCAAACTGTGTAATATTTGTATACAGGTAAGATTCCTTATATTGAGCAAATTCACATGGCTAAAGAGTTAGTTTTTCTTAATTATGAAAATAAGTGTTCCTAAGATTTGGAAAATTGCTTGATCAGAGTTGATAATAAGAATGAGTTTACTGCTGAAATATGGTTTTGCTGTTTCCTTTCGCTCGAGTCAGGTGCACTCGGTGAGTATGAATGACAGAATCCAGCTTAGAGCAGCAACTGTTGTTTGCAACCTTTATGACATTATCGCAAACACATTCCACCTTTATCAGTCAAATTCAGCTATTTGTATTTGTGTTCTGTTCTGATGGAGCATAGCAGTACTGGAAACACCTCTCTCAGCGGGTATGAGTCTAGGGCAAGGTTTCTCTAGGGAGTAAGGTAGTTCTGAGGCATTGCTCAAATGTATTGGTCAATTATATGTCTGTTTAATAAGAACATAATCTTTGTAGTTGGAAATTTTTCCCAGTGAATAGTAAATTCACTAAAAACATCACTTTTTTGTCCCCAAAGTGCCTCTGGGTTGAACTTCTGTGTGACTTCAGGTTATTCTTGAATCTTCTGAAGAAACTTACTGGTATCTTACTTTCGTTTAATATCACAAGAGTTGTTAATATAAGTTGGAGTAAAAAAAGTCATCTCCCAATCCCACATATCCTTTCTAGGGAGTGTTATGAAGGTTTTGTCTGCTTGGGGTGTTAGTAATTTTTGAAATTTCTCTGGCGGGCACTTAGTTACGTTAAAGAAGATACACTGTCCCTCATTCTCCTTACCAGGGTCTAGCTAGGTATTTTAGCATGAGGTAATTCTATGTCCATCCACTTCGGAAATGGGATAGCGATCAGGATTGTGTTCCTGTAAACATAATTTCTCCAGGCCTATTGGATGGTCTTTGATGAATGTCTTGTAACACCCATAGCTGAAGCTGCACCATTTCGTATAACTGCTTTTAGAGTCTGAAAATGAGAGAAAACAGTTTTCTAGCATGTAAACTTGCCCACTTGGATGCAATTATTTATAGACAGTGAAACAAAAGTAGAGATTGACATTATTTCTACCAGAAGTTAGATGACTGTTGGATAGTGAGGAGAGAGTTCAAATACACCTTGGGAATGTTGGAGTTATTTTTTGAATGGATGTATTTAAAACTAAAGCTGCCATTATCTCCTTGTACTGTTAAGGCTTTAGCTCATGTCACTTTTTTTCTACTGGCTAATACTTGATTTTGTCTTGGAAAAGTTCACATTGAACTAAATTTGAGAGGAAGAGGGAATTTTCCATTGCAGTGAGGAAAAAAATTCTCAAAATTTTTTTCGTTGCAGAAAGCTGTTTTCAGTACAGCTTCCAAACCTAAGGATATCTTTTTCTGCAACTTGCATTATTATGGTAAACTTGGATTCCCAAAGACATTTAATGTAATAAAAAATGACACTATAATTTTAAAAAATGGCATAGAGAATTATCAGGGCACACGTTAGGTAAATTAAAAGCTGGCTCACTGAGGAATCAAACCCTCAAGTTTCTAATGGGAAGATGTAGACAAATGGGCCTCATTAGGGTCTGATAGTTTTGGATAATTGGTGGAAAGGACAAGTTGAAGTTATTAAATGATATGAATCCCCTGGTATAATGGCCACATTCCAGTAAAATGCACTTTATTATAACCAGATGAAATATATTTCAACCAAATGAAATATATCTGGCACCAGAGAAGCATATCTGTCTCTGCCGAAGAATAATGAGGCTTTGTCCTGGAAAGCAGTGACCTAATGGATTTAGGATGATCATAGAAGATCATCTCAGTGTGAGCTCTCAGGATAATCCTGTCTCAGGATAATGGTCTACCCAAAGAAGGGTAGACCAATCCTTGAATTCCTAAGAAGTTAAGTAGCAAAGTAATTATTCCACACCATATCAGTAAAAAATTGTGTGTTTGGTGTCTTGCCATTAAGAAAGATTGGAACTACTTGAGAGTTTTCAGAAGATGATAAAGAACGTCCCAGGGTTTGGGAAACGTTGTTAGGAGTTTGCCTCACCTAAAGGCATTCAAACAGGAACCTCGGAGATGACTTGGCATCTGTAGGTAGAAATTTAAATAAAAAAGATTCAACTCATCAGCCTGTGATGAAGGAAATTAAATGCTATGTCCTTGCAACCAGGAACCTTAAGGATTGTAAGCAAAAGTTAAGGTTGACAATGAAATTGGAGTCATTAACACGAGGTGTTAGGGCTTTCTAAATGACAGATGATAGATAATCTATCAGGAGATTCCATGGGCTCTATACAGGTATACAGGAGATCAAACTAGATGATCACAGCAGGATTTTTGATCTTGGTGTCTATGAATATACTCACTCATTCTCATAAAGGGCATTTTGGATGTGCAATTTCAGTTGCTTTCCTAGACACTACACGTTAGACTCTGATGAAGATGCAGGTAACATAACAGTCATGATTCTACAGTTATGCTACTTGTTTTCTTTATCTATGTGAATGTCCAGTATTAAATGGCACAGTATATAATAACATGGATATAAATATTTTGCTTTTAATTTTTTTTTTTAAATTCAAAAAAACATTTGCAAGTGGAGTTCTAAGCTTTCAGGAAAAAAGTATTGGCCGTGCTTAACTTTTGAATTCCACAGAGTTCTATGCCTTGTATAAACCACTCTGGATAGGTATACAGGTAAGTCCAACAGATAATCATCTATGCTCATCCCTAAAAAACTGTGCTAAGCTTCATTAGAATTTTGTTCCAAAATAAGAATATAAGCATATATTGATTTAAATGCATTACAGTAAAAATACTCCACTCTCTGTATATTGATATAGCAGGGTATATATATGTATTGATACAAGAATTTTGATATGAATTACCAAGTATAGTGTATGTGTTGAAACACAGGTTGTTTAATATGGTGCTGTTAAAAGATCGGTCTAAAAGGACACAACAGAAAATAGTAAACTTCTAGGAAAGTAAAGCTTTTCTCTAATATTAAAGAATTTCAGAGAATAAAAGAAACTAAAGTTTTTACTCACTAATCACTCACAACCAGTTAACAAGGCTAGCCACTATAGCAAAAACGTGTAACTTTTTAATGGGAATACAGCCTAATTTGCTGCATGTTCATGAAGGAACTTTAATTGAATCACTTGATTCAGTTTTTATTGGATCAGATTGATCCATCCCCTTTTAGACTTTGCTCTTTCAAAACACTAATTGTGTAAAGGTAACTTAAATGTAGCTCTTTGTAAAGGTGTGCAGTGAACTGAGAATTGATCTCATTGAAAAAAAAAATCTCTGAGTAAAAAGAGTATTTTTACTCAAATAATTAATTCCTGTGTTGTTGCTTACCCCTCTGGCTGCCCAGCGATTGTGTTGCGTGAATCAGGAGCTATGGAGAATATCTGAGTCTGAAACTGCTTCACCTGGCCTTTCAACCCCCAAATGGTCATGAAACAATACCCCTAAGGTTTTAGTAAAGACAAGTGACTGTAACCCCATGAAAATTGTGAGGTGCAAAGTCATCCTATGGAACTGCGTCTGGCCTTGGAGGGGCATATCGATGAGTTGTTTGACTTGGGGGACTGCTGTCCAGATTTTCCAGTTGGAAGGAACTGGTCATTTCATGTGTCCTTCATAGTACAGAGCATTGGAAAGAGCTAGGGACCAAATTACACTGATGGGTTCATTCTTTTATGCCTTTCTTGATTCCTTCATTTGCCATGCTGGCTGAGTGCTTTCTCTATGGGCCAAGAAGATCTAGCTGGAAACCTATGTATGCTTTTTATTCCATTTAATTGTCCCAACTTTTTTCAAAAGCTATCAAACCTAGTCATCTTTCACCAGTACCTTCTGTAGTCATTTACAGCAGTAAAGAAAGAGCATGAAGTAGCCCTGAAGTACTACCAAAGCACATTGATCGTGTTCTACACTTACTTTTCTCTCAATTTGTTTGAATGCAAATGACCCCATGAAGTGCAAGACCCAGGGAGCAGCAAGCAGGGATTACATCCTTTTGCATTAAATAAGGCCTTTAAAGGCTTTTGGCTCCACAGCTGAGTGATTGATTCAGCAGAGGAGACAGATTGCTGCAGAAACCAGAAAAAATTTAGAAAGTTGATGACCATGATGACCATGAGCCAGCAANGCAAAAATGACCAGGAGGTGAAGGATCCATGAAATAAACCTGTTTTTTTTTTCCCTTTGGCCCAATATTCTCCAAGCTTTCCGTAGTGTCCTGTTGCTGTAAATGTGTTTTATAAGGCCAAGATTTATTCTTAGCCAAACCTGTAGAAATTCCTCTTTTATCACGAAGAGGAAGGATTTCAAATTCAAGTAGGAAAAGCTCTGTAATGGAAAAGGTTAAGGTTTTGTGACATATTTATGGTGACTGTTCTTGACCCTGTCAGGGAGAAAATCCATGAATGTGGAGACTGAGGGAGAGGCAGAAGAGAGGAGGGTTGATCCTTGATATGTGACTTCTGTTCATTTTGGTTAAATCTTTTTTGGCAGTGTGTGGTGCCAGTGTGAGTGTTACAGCAGGATCTGGGCAGCCCTTATTTTCTTGGTGTCTTATTTCCCCGACCTGTGAAGTGGGATGATAAAATGTGATAACTGACAGCAAAGTTCTGAGAAATCACCAATTAATGTTTCTAAAATGTGTCATGAGTTTGGGCCCCAGTTCTAATGTCTGTCTTTGTTTCTGGTGTGATTTTGCTGAATTTAAAATGGATGTAGTTTTTCAGTTATTTTCCCCAAGTCCATGGTGTCTTCCTGTTTGTATTAACTACTTTTAAATTATCTCCATTCCCTTTTATATTGGAGAAATCAGCCTGTTGGGGTATTACTCGTCTAACCTACCTTCAGCTATATAAAAGTGAGAAAGTCTAGTCCAAGCTATTTGTCCTCTGAAGTAAGGAGAGAAACAAAGGGACCCCAGAGGACAGCTAGAGATCTGTCTTACTGGGGGACTGAGACAGGTACACTGAATCCCTTCACCCCTTCAGGTTGTCCTTCGTCTCTTGCATCTCCACCTTGCGATTTCTCTGTCTCACATCAGCTGAAAGCTGATTTGATTTTGCTAGTATCATTTCTTATCAGTCAAGAATTCCATAATGGATATGGGGTAGCGTGGAATATATTTTCTGGCGGGCATCCCATTTCCTTCTACAGCTGAGAAGACCACAGTCCCTGGAGTTCTTGTGGGTAACAGTCACCAGAAGAATCTGCAAATAAAACAGGCTTACATATATTTATTTTTCTTCCCCCCCACACCTCCCCCCCCAAGACAAATTTGTTCTTAAAGATCAAACTGTGACAATGCTTGAATATCTACTAACTGAAGTGCCTCCAAGGAAAACAGTTAAACATTAGGTATAAATGACAAAAAAAAAAAGGTATATAAGCCTAATAAAGGATAAGAACTGTTGCTAAGATTTCCTAGGTTTTATTTCTTTTTTTTTGATACAGAGGTTTTCATGGTATGTACCTTGTTCTGTTGAGTATCAGTACAATATCATATGAAGTCCAGGCGTATCACCTGGCAAAGTGAAACTTCAAAATCTTGTTCCAATTGCATTTAATTGATTAGCTGGAGATAATGGGAATAGTTTGTTCCTGCCAAGTTTCTTTAATCTCCCAAAGAGGGGTTGCATATTTATATGTTGAAAAGGAGTGAATAAATGTGAAGCTGCTGTGCCTGATTTCCTTCAGTGTTTAAAAATGGCAAGGTGAAGGCTTCTAAGGTGACATACAGACCTTCAGCTGTGTAACTGAGTGTGGTTGTGGTGTTTCCAGTTTATAACCCTGATTCTCTAACTGGATCCATGTAACAGGTCCAGTTGCAGCATTCCATCTTTTAGAGACACGGGAGGAGCGGGGGTGTAGGGGTGTGGAGGGGTGGTGTAGTCAGCAACATTTGCGAAACAATATTTCAATATGTGTATATAAATATTTGTAAAAGTTAAATTTCCATTTTGCTTTGGGGAAGGTTTTCACGCTGAACACAATCAGAAATTAACACATTGCTATCTCAGCTTATCTGATTCATCACTGTTGCCTATTACGCTGGATGCTTTTTGCAACACTGGTGTTTTTTTGCAATCTATTACACCTATTGAAAAAGAAACAGCAGCAAAACCCTCCAAAACACTGAATAATTGGAACAAATAATATAACTAAAGAAGCTGTGATTTGCTTCTGCAAATTTTAGAAATAAAAATTAATCGGTATTCATGAAAATACTGATCAATGTTGCTTATTTAACTGTGAGGTCAGCATTATGGAAAACTTTTACAAAATGCAAACACAATGAAGGATTAATTTTCCCTTTTATCCTGTTTTTGTGTACCTTAAATTTTAGCCCTAATTTCTGTGTTTTTCTGTTTGATTTCACAGGTTTGTGAAATCAGTGGGATTCTTGAAGAACAATTTAATTAAAACAAAATTTCAGTGATCAAAACTGCACATGAAAATTTGCTTTAGATTTTACATAATAATTTTAAATAAAATTATTTTTCTAGTATCAGCAGTGCATAAGTGGAACCGCTCTGATACGTGGATGCTGTAATGCACTGAATCAGGGTATTTAGTGTGGTACAGTGGCCTTAGGAAAGAAGGGTAGCTGTCGCCTTTTAGTATGAAGTTACTATAATGCTTTTGCTTAGTTTATACCACTTTATTTTGGATTGACATTTGATAAACTAAACTCTGCCTGACCAAAATAAACTTTGCCTAGAGATTTTATGTATTTTAACTTGTCTGAGGTTTTCTACTCCTTATATTTTTGTAATCTTTACTCTTTTTTAGATTAATAAACATTCAAGCATTTGCCCACATCTGCCAATGTGTATGTCCCATTCAGGTCTCACAGAGAAGTAGCTGTTCACTCATAGTCACCTGCAGAGAGAGGTCAGAGGGGGGAGTGAGGGAAAGAGTGTGCGTGGGGGTAGCAGAATAGCTTTGTACTGAGTTTATCTACTTTGATCTTTAAAACAAATAAAGACTCTGTTGAAAAGAGAACGTATCAATAAGGCATGGAGCATGCATGCAAAAATAAAGCACCTAAAGGAATTTCATATATATGATAAAGCATTAGTTACCCATATGGATTACCTAGACAAATTTGCTGTTTAAATTAAGCTAACTGGTGTATGCTGTGTGCTTGGAACTTTAGGAGATGCTTTTGCACAGATGAAGGGATGTGGCAGTTGCATTTACTGATTTCATTTACCTGTTTATTCTGTCAAGTGTGTTTTCAGTTTCTTTTGTCTTCAATTATGTACACTTAGTTCCTGTATCTTAGACATAATGATATAATGAAATTGCTTGCAACTATTAAAAAATACAGTATAACAAACCATCTGTTTGTTTGAGAAATAAAAATGGATTGTCTGTCATGAATGTTTCATAGTGTGAACTTTTTTTGCTGTCCTGCAAACGTACAGTGCTAAGTACACAAAAAGTGTATGGTCTGTCCGAAGTCACGAGCAAGTAAAATGGAAGGTAATGTTGTGATGAAGAAGTACTTGCTGTATGTGTCATCATAGTATAGACTTCCTATGGGTAAAATATTTAGCATACTGGAACCCCATGGGAATAGTCCCTTGAAATTTATTTCAGCAAGGGGCTTCATTAATTTGACATCAATAAATAAAATCTGTTATGCTGTCTATATTTACAATATTCTTGAGACTCATTTGCATATAGGAGAGCATATTATCACTGATATGCTATAGTCAGTTGTGCTCAATAAAATATTCTTCTGAATCTAGTATCTCCTTGTCACAGATTTTAATCTTCCTGGTGGCCTGCATTTCATATTTTACCTTGACACTTCTGAAAACTGTAAAGTAGGTTTGCCTTTTTTCTTCCAGTTGCTTCACTAAACATCTGTTAAGCTCTGTTCCTTCTGCTTCGTGCCATTTCTGGGTGAAATTATGACCATATTTAATCCCTGGGAAAAATCTCATTGACTTCAGTAGAACCAAGATTGCCCACAACAAGTTGAGAAAGAAATTAGAATTTGGCAGTATCTTAATTCTAGCAGTTCTTGCACGTCTAAGAACTTGAAGACAGTTTTGGCTGGGTCACGCAGAGAGGTTGGGTCAGGGGCGTGTCTGGTTTTATATTTTGATTACATGGAAAGAAACACAAGATAAGCTTTATGCAGGAAGGCAGAACATAAATGCTGCTTCTGGTCCTCAGAAGGCAAAAAAATTTTCAATTATAGATATAGTGAGTACCATCAACACCCATTGGAATGATTAATAATTTAGCGGGTGTGAAATGTATGCAAGTGTCTCGAAGTGTGACAGGATGGCTTGACTCTTGACTGGTCTCAGTTGTAAAAGCTGTGAAGTCTTGGGCTTCTGAGATCTGGCTGTTCTTGGGTCTGGCCAGAGCAATGGTATTTTTCTGAGACGCAGAAAGGATAAAGGAGAAAACCATGGAAAATATTACTTTATTTTCACACTAAAACATACAGAAAATCCCATGTTGATTTTTTTGTTTTAGTTCTCATGATTTTGATGCGATCTCATGATTTTTTAACACTTGTGGCTGGCACTATTCCCTCTAAAGGTTAGGGCAAGCAGTCTTGGCCGGTGCTCGCGCTCAGCCCAGCAACCACTGCTGGCACTGTAGAGGACAAGCAGCCACCTGGTGCCCTGACTGCGAACAAGCTGGCAATGAAGCGTAACAAGTCAGGAGAACTCCAAGGAGGGGTTGAGATGCGCTTAATAGGCAAGAAGCAGCTGAGTTTAGCAGGCTGGGGAGTGCAAACAGCAGCTGGGAAGGCCATGCAGAAGGCATGTGTGATAAACTCGTTTTCACCTTTGAGCTGTGGGAAGCCTTACTCATTTTCTGTTTGACCTTTTTGGCTTCAGGAGGCAGTTTCCATCTGTCAGTTGCTTATGGAATAAACTCTGCTGCCATGGTGCCTAATTGAATTGCGAGTCAGCTGTGCAAGCTCGTCTTGTTGATGCTGCTCCAGTTATTTTGGCAAGAGTATCAAGGTGGGTTTGTTTTGTTTTGCTTTTGACTCTGCACCAGGCACTTCAAAGCCATCACAAAACGTTCAGTGTTAAGCTTCGTAGAAATGTGCTTCCCTCTAGTTGCATGGAACAGAGAAGATTTAATACTTTTCAGAAAGATACTTCATGGCTCATTTCTGATGCTATTCAATTAGCGCTTTTTGATGGAAAAAGAGACGTGATAAACAGATCCATTTTTCCTAGCCACGTGTTTACAGCTTAGGTTTGAGAAACATTTATTAATGCAATGATGTAGGTCTATATCATTCTCAACAGTACCTATTAATGAAAAAAATACAAATATATCTCAGTATGTAAAAATGCGTGTAGCTTGTCTTATAAGCAGCTGTCTTTCTTTCAAACACCAGTTCATAATGAAATGGTTTTTATTGTCATATGAGTTTCTGCTGCTTCCTTTTAAGAACTTCACACCCTTAATACTTTATCTGGATAATCTTAAAAGCAACCTCAATGGATCTTTATTCATTTCAATACCACAGTAATGTTAATAAATTCCCCTCTGCACTGCTCATATCAAGTAACTTCATCATTTGACAGATTTGAAAGAGTGACTTCTTGCTACCCCAGTGTCTAGCTCTAGGATTTGTAGGTGTGTCCAAAGGAGAACTGGGGAAAAAAAATTATGTGCAGAAGTTATTAAAATGAAACAGAATATTATCCAGTGGAAGATTTCTCTGAGCATATCCTTATCTTGAAAACTTAAGCAATAATTTAAAAGCACGTACAGAACAACCAGCTGTACTGTGCACATATAGTATTAGCAAAAGCTTCTAGTCCTGTGGGAATATGCTTCCTAAAAATATAGCTTTATTTGCACTTTAAGTCTCTTTCTGCTGAGTCAGTAATTACAAAAGAGGGAGGAAGACTTGTTTCCTGCTCCCTGGAGTATTGCTTCAGGTACGTCTACATTTCACTTAGAGAGGTAACTAGGCAAGAGCAAGGGAAATTCTGTATTGCAACAGCTAAACTCAGAGAAATATATGAACTAAATGAAAGCCAACTCACACGCATATATGTGACACTATTGTTTCACTGCTCTGGCTATATGTGGACGTGCTTTACATTTAATCCAACTAACTATTAATGTAAAATACAGAACAACTCCCTGGGATAGATTACAGTAACCTGGACTTCTCTGCAGCAAGTGCATTAACTGTGAAGTTACCTTGCTTTTGGTAGGTTTGTATGGCTACTTGCAGGCAGCTTCCCAATAAAAAATGTGCAAAAATCCGTGTTCAGAGGCAAATGGCTCTTCCTGTGCTTATAGAAGTTTGGTGCTCCTTCACTCTTGGCCCTGGCTTCTACTTTGTTTGGATTAGGAAGCGGGTATTTAGGCAATGCAAGTGTCTTGTTTTTGAGATACTTTGTCCCTTTACAATTTTAGCTGAAAGTACAAAAGTTTGGGGTTAATCCAGTGCAGTTTAATCAGACCAGTGGTTTGACAGCATTAGCTTACTTACTACTATATTAGCCAAATAAGTTTTAATGACTTTTAATAAACAGGTTGCTGGTTAAAAGAAGACAAATCTTTGTAAGTTAGAATTCTGACAGGACTGTTCCTTATGACTTTGGTTGCTGCTTTCTTTCCTGACATGTTATATAAAACTAAAGCATAGCCAAGTAGAGTTTAGTTTGATAGTTTTTTATAGTAGAGTCAGATACTCTTTTCAATGGACTGTCTGCTTAAGAGAACACGCAACAAATTTTAATATGTATTATCACTAGAAGTTTTCTCTATGATAGCTTTAAGCCTGTCAAGGTGCACTGTTGAATGAAAACCCTGTACTGGACTTTAAGTTCAATCAACAAAGAAGTTTAATGGTGTTCTCGCAAAATACAGTACAAATATATAAACTTGGCATTATTGAGAACTGGAATTTAATCTATGAAGCTCTGTGCATATCCCTGTTGTTGGAAAATGGCAATGGTTTAGTGATTAGTATTATGCCAGCTACTATTCCAGAAGATGTTCTACTGTAGAATTTGATACACTCTCCAACTAGTTTATTGTATGAATAGTATCTGTATTATATTTGAGCTTCACTTATTTTTCTTGTAATTATCAGCCAGTCCTGGAGAATGCTTCTGGTTCTGAAACAATTAGGTAGAATCACTGAACCGATGTCTTCTCTAGGTTCATGGACCTTCTTTTAAGCTTAGTGACGGAATATTGTTCTAAATTGTGAGACAGAAAGAACCTTCTTTTTGCCCACCAAAACCAGCTACAGCACAGCTGCAAAAAGACACCACAGGAGAGTGAACAGAAATAGCTCTTGGGGCTGACTTGTGTGCTGAGCTGATGATTCTCACCAGGGACCTCCTCTCCCAGAACTATACACATGTGTTTGCCTCCAGAGGCAGTGTAATAGGAAATGGGGCTGGGAAGGGCCTCCAGATATCATTTAGTTGCTAACCCTGAGGCAGCATAACTGCAGATAAACCATTTCTGACAGATGTTTGTCTAATCCATTCTGGGAATTTCTGGAGGTGGAGAATCCCTCTCCTTGGCTTTAGAGATTTGCGTACCCAAGTGCTTGTACTTTTCCTTGACAGTCGTTTCTCAAAACAAGATCTTTTCCCCTTGAATGCATTCTTCACATCTTAATTGCTTGCATCTTGTTTCAGCTCAGATAACATTAAATTCAGATGCCACCCCAAGCAACAAAAGTGGAATACTGGCCCTGTAAAATCTTGTCAATATTTCAAATTATGTAAATGTGGCCAGGCTTTCACCCCAGAGTTACAGCCAGTTACTGAAGAGGCATTGCTACAGGCCATGAGCTGTGTCAGCCACTGACAGCAAAGACTTGCACTCTGCAGGGTGCACATGTTGCTGCTCTGAGAAGCCCTGCTTTTGCATTGGAAATCATATGTGATGAAACAGCAAAGGGTCAGTCGAGCCTTCATGCTTCAGTCATTGTAGCTGTCTCCAAAATGTGCATGAGGAATTCATGAGTGCATTTCAAAAACTTGCCAAAATGCTCCCTGGGGCCTGATAAGTACCATAATTCAAAATCTCTCCATAAGTGCCTCCAGAAATCATTCTCTTCCTATTGATCTGTGTAATCCAACACCTACACACTCACAGCTCCAGGTTTAATAAAGTGTGGGGCCCTTTAGCTGAGATTCCAAAGCAACTTGTACTTCCTATCCCCCTAGGTGATGCTACATTTCTGTGTCCAGAACACATTATCTGTTATTGACTTTTCATCTGGACACAGATCTTACAGAATTTAAAATACTTTCCTATGAGGATGTGCTGAAAACATCTGATGGGCTTGTCTGTGGTGCATAGGCCTTCTGGGAAAGACTGTAGCATCAACATCATCCATAATTCTGTGTCTGCTCTATGTAAAGACAGTAAACTATTTAAAAGCCAAAGCTAAATCTTTTCAGGTGAAAACATAGCCAAAACACCAGATAGAGATGTACATCCACTATTTCCCTTTACAAGCAATTAATTCACAGTATGACAAATGAAATGTTACCTTCTGTCACTTGTTCTGTATGCTAAATGTTTGTAGAGAATAACACGTTTAAATGCTGGAACACTGATTTTTCAGCTTTTGGACATGTCAGAAGAAGGTTAACTCATTTAAGAAAAGTAATCTACACTGTAGATTTTAAAAGTATAAAAGAATGTATTCAGGAATGTGGAAATCTTGTATCCAGATGAAGTATTTTTGGTCAGAATGTTTTATCTGGGGCATGATCTAAGTCAATGTAAAAAATATACAGTATCTCCTTCTCTGCTCCATTTCAATGGAACCACATTCAAGTACATACACCACAACTTCATAATACTTTTAATATTAATTCTGTCTGCACTAGTGATTCAGAAATCTGAAAACCTTGAAAAGTGCCATTCACAGTGGTCCTTATCTCTTCAGAGAGATTCAATGAGAGGTTGGTTAAACTGCTTAGTGGTTAAACTGCTTTTGGTTAAACTGCTTAGTGACCTGTGATACTTCTCAGCTCTATGGTCTAGTTATAAAATATCTGTTATAACAGGGACACTGAGATGAAGTTTTATCCTGTACTTACTGATACAGAGGAAATATTACTAATAATCTTTGTGTATACAGTATTCACTTCTGTGACACAGGTTTTGCTACGTAGATTAGAACAGTCTTCTGGTATTAATAAATTTCTAGCATTAATAAATTCTGTGTTCAAAAAGCCAACTCCTTTCTAAACTGCAAAAGCATTATTGCCCTGTTTTTTTAAACTAAGGAATTCTCTTTGGTGGGCAAAGTTGTCGTAGCAGAGAGCGCTCTCCCAGCAGTCCCATCCTCTTGGCACACTTGAAGGATCATTCACACCCTTACTGCTGTTTCCAGCAGATTCTGCACTGTACAGTGAAGTTCCAGCTCTTGCAGTCTTTACGTTTTGTGAGCTTGGAGGTCATCCAGTTTTATTCTTGGGCATTTATTAAATATCTGAAAGTTTTAATCATTCTTTCTAAACTATTTCTTTTGGGGATAGGAGAACTTTGACATAGATTAATTACAGGGCTAGAGTTTTTCCATTAGGAATATCTGTTCTCCTTCTTCCCACTACCTCCATATTAAATACTGTTTGAATTACTTAATTGAGGTGGCTACTCTAATCCAAATACAGCATTTCTGAGTGTTTCTGGGAAGCAGTGCTAGGTTTTCCTCCTAGTAATTATAATTTACCACTACCATGGGATTTGAGGGAGAGTTAGGGTGATAACTGAGATAGACTTGAAACTTAAGTTGGGTCAATTTACAAAAGGTGCTTAGGGGCAAGGGACATCTTTAGGTTGCCCCTCAAATTGCCTGCTTGGTAGGATTCACCTTCTGCTTGTAAACTGTAAATTTATCTTTTTATTTGTCTCGCTCTCTCCATATTAGCATTGAAGTAATGAGCCATATGAGAAACAAGCTTCATCTTTTAGCATGTTCTACTCCATAGCATCGCTGGATTTTAATACTTTGCTTTTTCATATTGTTTGTAAAAGCAGAATTTTTCTATCTGAAACACATTCATATGATCTGCCAATAAAAAACCCCTCATTTCTCCATTTAGTGTGCCAACAATTGGTCTACATTTTAATTTCATACCCTATGATGTCATATGAATACTGTAGTGTTCTGGTTTATGGTCTTCATGCTTTTTCAGTGTTGGAGAAGTTTGATCATAGTTCACTGTCAAATTTAGTTTTCTCCGTAGCAAACTAACATTTAACACTCTCACAGACGGGAGTGAATTTTTAGAGACTGTTCTCCATCCTTCAATAAAAAATTAGTAGTGGCTCATTGGCTTATATTTTAGTTTGTACTAGTTTGTATTTCTCAGTAGGAAATCAGATGCTACCAGATAAGAGAAACTTTCTGGAATTTTCTTGTTTGTATTATTTGTTTCCTTTTATTTAAAATTTTTTTTTAATTAGCTGGGTGAATGGTATGGCATTTAGCCACACAGAATATGTAGCTGGGTGTCAGCTAACATTATGACAACCTGTAAGTTTTTAATAGTTTTTCACAGGTCCAGAGTGCCTTTAGGTAGAGGCAACCATGGGCTTTTGCCAAGTGTACAAGGCTGAAGAGCAGTGAAATCTGTCCTGAGCTCCACAAAGTTGTGTGTTTTCCTTCTATTGCTTCAAGCTCTTCAAGTTCCTCTCCTTTAAGGCTGCTGTAATGGCATTTATCCTGCACCTTTTTTTGTTCTCTTCCTGGTCTGTCTTCAGTATATGGCTTGCCACATGAAGCTCTTCCTTTTGCGTGTAGACTGGGCTGTTCTGTTGCCATTGTAGCTCTCCTTGGTGGAATGTGGGAATGACCTCAGATGCGTCTTCTCAGGTAGAGAAAAGTTTGTGTGCATTGGGAAGTGAAGGGAGTTGTACACGGGTGTTTCTGAGCTGCTGTATGGGCTGGGTGTACATATGGATATTTCTGTGTGTTGTCTATTTGAACAAGTGGAACCAGGTGGGCATCTCTGCGTACCGGGATGGGAGGTCTCCGTGTTGCTCACAATGAACATCCAGACTTTCTCAAGTGCTTGGTCATATGTTTCTGAAGGACCCATGCCACTACTGCTAGACTACTTCATCACTGTGATCAGAAGCCCCCTGAATAAGCAGATTGCTAGATGAGTTTGGGAAACAGAGATCCTTGTTGGCAACCTTTCATGCACCCCAAATCCTCTGTCTTCTCATAGTTCCCTTGCCTTGTTGACAGCACTTTGAGTCTTCTGTGGCCATCTGACACTGATGTCCCAGGAGAGTGTCCTGCTACTCCCCCAAGATGGATGGTCCTGTCTCAGGTTTGAGAACAGACTTAAATCCACAAGTGAAGGGCATTGTTTTTATCCTTCAAATGATGCAATTCAGTGTTGCTTATGCTGCTGCCAAAAGACTTTCTAGCTCTGGACAGGGATCCGAGAGGGCATTTAAAAATGCTTTCTGAAAACCATCTGTTTAATGCTGATATGCTGAAACACTGCAGAAAGTGCTTCCCTGAGTCCCACAACCTGACTTACAGACAATATTTACTGTAATCCAGTTTTGACCTGTAGAGCTTTCAAAACTGCCCTTTGTTTTGTGTATTCTGTACAAAGAGGTACCAATTTTATCTTTCGTGAGGGAGGGAACAATTATTCACATGGTGAGAGATTCTGTAACTTTACAGAATGTGGAAATCATTTTATTGATGGCAGTGGAAAGCAATATTTATGTCACAGAGAGGAGGAATGCTCACCAATACATTATACAGGATTCTAAATTTATTGCGCACTTTGAATTTTTGCATTCTAAAACCTCCTTTTTAATAAGATTTAAGGTTCCTATGGTGAAATATTTGGAAGCTAAGCCTTTTCTTATTGCTTGTATCGCCTTGAAGTTGAAATTGTTGATTTAATAAAATATTCCCTTTCTTTACATGTCATTACGAAGTTTTCTGTTCTATAGAATGACATTCAGTGGCTGGCATACTGGTATATTTCAGAGGAATGAGATTTAGTTAGAGGACTATGACATGCTGGACTGTGGAAACAAGTAGAATAAGTAGATAGATACAGTGTTTAATCTACTGCTGTAAAATTTAATATATTTTTTGTGTGAGGGTTGGGAAATTAGTTTTTGAGCTGTAGCCCAGTGCAAAGACAAAACAAGTAGCGGCCTTTGGCCCTTTTGGAAAGTGATTGTGTATTTCCAGTGATGACAGCCAGCAACGTTATTTGATTTATAGCAGCACAACTTTCATTTAATATTGACCATATGGCAATTTTCACCACCTACGTTGTTCAGCACCTATGTCAGTAGCACACAAAGCAGTGAACCTTCTTCCCAGGCAATTCAGCTTAGACAGAGGATGCTGCATCGTGGCATATTGATTGATAGCACAAAGCGTTGATAATTAGATCTCTCCGAATCCTTTATAAGCAGGCTGTGGGCTTTTGAACCTTACTGCGTTATTTTGACACTATTGAATAATCAAACATGCCAGCTTGTTTTCAAACTGTATATTTGAAATACATGATGACAGAAAGGTGTCATGGAACACATTTACCCACAGTCTTATTTTAACTTGTATTAATAGATAGTTTTTATTTCTGCAAGAAATAGGGGGGAATGTTATTACTGGAAATCCTTGACACTATAGCTCACATCTTCAGATGAGAATACCCCAAATCTTTTACAAAGAAAATTTTCCTCCAAACAATTTCTCTTTATTTTTGCAGTTCTAATTGTTGCACCGCACATTGGAACAAAACCGAAGGTAGGAACACTTAACCTGGAATCTGGAGAGCAAACATTTTATTTTTATTATTTGTGCACATACCAATTATTGGAATTCATTGAGGTCAGTGACTTTACTGACATGCAGGACTGTAGGAGGACATTGGGGTACAAGTGAAAGGAGATTAGTTTTGTACCTATTCCAATGTTTAATAACCCTTTCAGTGAAAAAATGTTTCCTGATAACTAATCTAAACCTGCCCTGATGTCTGGCTCTGCAGTTTGACTACCTAATGGCCAGTATGTGCATCCGGAGGTCTTCAGGGCCTGTTCGGTTGATACTGGCTCTACAACAGCTACTGCAGTGAAAATGCCCCTTCCTTGTGCCAGGGCTAATGTATCCCTGGCTGTATGATGACCTGAAAATGAATCACTGGCCAATTGCCTTCAGCCAGATTGATTCCTGGATCTGCTGCTATTTGCATTTGAACTAGCTACAGGTTGCTGTAAACCTCAGTCCCGTCTTGGCCATCCAAGATACAGATTTCATGATTGCACTATGGGCATATGGAGGTGAGGTGGGAAGGTGAGGGGTGGCAGGGAGAAATGCTCATCCGCTACAAACAGACTGTGCATGTAAATAAACAGTAAAACCACATGTGGAGAAAATGGTCAGTATGCATTTTCTAAGATTGCAACCTCTCATTTTGGTCCTAGCTCCTTTTGCAATCAATTATGGGCTATTGACTTTACTAGTTCTCTGAGGTGCTTTCTGACCCCATAATTGCTTCTGTAATGGAAAATGGAATGAAGTGATAAGATAGAGAGTGAGAGAGAGAGCTCAAAACGCATTTACTGTATCTGTGGCGAGAATGAATTGCTGTGATGATAGATTTGGAGAAGAACTAAGTTCTGGGAAGGACAAGAGTGATGATTTTTGTAGTCAAGGAGAGGGAAAATAAACTAACCTGATAGAAGAAAATTATTATGTCCAACTCCTCCTGCCTTAAGAATGTTAATAAGGTTTGGCTGGACACTGCTTAGGTGTGAGTGGGACTCACTCAAGACTTTTCAGACATTCGGTTGCTTGCAGGTCCTGCATACCGAGCTACCTATTAATGCATGCACAAGGGACTGGCATTTGCGTTAGAGTAAGTATCCTCTATGATGGGTCTTATCAAACCTTACTGAATGTCCCTGCGGGCTGTCATTGTGGGAATACACTTGTGACTGCATGACAGTCGGTCATGTGAGTCAGACATGTGAGGAGCACCTCCCTGGGCTCCTGCTCCTTATGTCTCCAGAACATTTCTGTGTCTAACTTCCATGATTTAATCTGTTTGACGGTATTTCTTCTTCTTTTTTTTTTTTTTTAGCACAGTCAAGTACTTTAGACACACCCCGTGGTTTGTGTATACATTTCAGCCACATCATAATTATTTGCTCTAATACTATCTGTAATTGTAAAATTGTAAAAATGAAGCATTTTCATTAAAAGTACCTCAGTCCTGTCACGGACTTGTTCGTGTCCTTAGATTCCTAAACATGTGACTTGTAAATGTGCAGTGTTTAAAGCGTTGCTCATGTTTTGTTTCATATTAATGTGTATGATACAGATTTTTAAGGATTCTGACCATATTTTGGGAGGTTGGATTTGAGGTGCATTTCTTGCGTCTTTACATAAAAAGAAAAGAGCCACATTTGGTAAAGTCAGTGTATCTTCAACAGTTTTATCCCTGGCAAGCCCTTAATTTGTATAGGTTTCCAAATCTGGTTTGTCATGAAGGTAAACCTGCTGCTAATGATGATAATATTGAGTATAGTGTTTTCTTAGCAAAATTCTGATGGGAATTCATTGTCCTTGCCCAACACCTACTTTTTCAAACAAGCAGTAATTTATTCTTGTAAAAAGAATCTTGAGTTCTATCCAAGTATGCCAAATATGCCTATATAAATATAATATATACTGACTTCTATGTTGAACACCAGTGTTTACTGGCTGCAGAAGCAGACAATACTGTGATGAAAATGAACAAATAAAGGAACTTCTTTTTTATTTCTAGTTCTTTGCAATCTTCTATCCTTTACAATCAGGTAGGGCCACTTTTTACTGCCTTTGATTAAAGTAAAAAGGAAACTTGACTTATTAGAGAAATACAGTTCTTAGAGTGAAGTGGTGACAAACTTCAAACTATAGACCAATACCACTAAAACTTTAAGAGCTTTGATACTGATTTTCCAGCAGTGGGATTTCACACCTTTTGCTTTCACATTTCATTAATAGTCTGGGGCTAACTAAAAAGGGAGAGGCTTCTCTTAGGTGCCAAGAGAGTTGATCACAATACCACCTAACAGAAGGGAAAAGAAACTACTAATACCATTATTGCCAATTTGTTTATTGCGTATAAACCTTTAAATTTAATAATTGTGTTGTGGCAATTAAAATGATACCAGCAGCATGCTGGCGTCTCTTTTTAGCAGATAAAGAAGTCTGGATTTTCTTTACTTAAAAAAAAAGCTCTAAGTTGAACATCTGAAGACATATATAATGCGAGTTTCACTGAACATTTACAGACTTCCCAAAATTATTTGCTTCTTTATCCAGAAAGGAAAAGACAAGTTACTTTACCTAGTTGCCAATTAGCTGAATAACTTAGCTCACTTAGCTGTAAAGCACTCAGTGCATTGAAAGATTAGCTAAAAGGGTCTCTGGAAAATCTCCAGGCCCTTTTTTTAAACTAATGCCATCTATTTTTAATAAATTTTGGCATCCACTATCTTCTTTACAGTTAACAAGCAGAAAAAGCGGCTGTTACTGTTTGTGATGGAGTCCCTGATTGCCTTCAGCCACCAGTTTGCTATTACCAGAGGACGTTGTGAATAACAACTTTTTCGAGCAACTTGATAGAGAGTCGGCTTGTGTTAAATGAAATGGGCTTGTCCATACTTTATCATTTGTGATGGTAGAACAGGAAATAACTGTTGCCAAAATGGATCACTAGTATACTAACTGTCTATGGTGAAAAGGGTGCAAAGCCCACGTGATAAGGCAAAAAGAAGTCACTTGTTTGAGTCATTTATTTTCTTCGTAAAGCATGCATTATGACTACATCCATTGTCATGCTTTTGGGTAAGAGTTTTCAATTCCTGTGGTCTGTAATTCTACAAACAAGCTTTTGGGCTTTTTTAACTATTATTCCTCAGTGGTATGCCAAGATTCAATTAATGTTTCCTTGCTCATGCCTATAGTTAGATTGAAGTCAAAGTGAATGCAGAAGTTGGTGTGATAAACAGACTCTGCCCTACTATCAACAGATACACTCAGAACATACTTTTCTCATATGTAAAAGCACTAAGTGCACTGCGTCCCCTATGAGAAATGTTTTGTAGTAGTCCTTCATGAGAGAATGAGTGTTAAAATCAGTCAGATACGTTGCATGTCTAATCAGATTAACCCTTTTACTCATTCTCCTCTCATATTGACATTCCTGCCTTTCAAATGTGCTGCTTCACAACTCTGCCAGGTGAACGTGCTGAGCACTTCCGCTTTACAGGACTTCCACTGGTGCCTGTGGGAGCTCAGACAAGGTCCAAGGACCTTATGTCTAAGTGGCATCGTTAGCTGTGTGCTTGGGAAGTACAGAGCTGGAAATTAGGGAAAAGATTACGGTCTGGTTAGTCCGTTCCTAGAACTGTCTCCAGTTAGTGTAGCTTCCCTGCACACGCAACAAGGACCCCTGTCTTAGAAATAAACTGTGGGTCAAACACAGTTTCAGCCACAAGCTTTCTGTAGGACTCTCCTGCTATTATGAGAATCAAATGTGAGTTTGCTTGACTGTTATTTGGTTTGAGATTAACAAGTTCTTACAGCAATACTGCTTGAAATATTGCTGCCCCTCATACCCTCATGGTAGGTTTCCCATTGCTGGTGTGTGCTGCCTTCCCAGTTTTGTTGGCAAAGCCATTTGTGGGGGTTGCAAAGTCAGCTGGATTGGAACTGAAGAAAAATTTTTCCAAGATGGAGGAAAAAGCAGCAAATTAAAAATGGTGTGTATTTTCAAACTGATCTGATTTATAGTGCAATTCCAGATTTGGATATTGAATGATACGCATCAAAGCTCCGCACGAGACTGCTCAGATGCTGGGCTTGATAGTAATGCTTCTTCCAAGCAAAGGAGAAAAATGAAGGGATAAAGAATTGTGGCATGAAGAGAAGAATAATTACTCATCTTGGGAACCTNTATCTCCCGTATAATTATATTTATATATATATTATAAAATCTTTGGCTTTGGATGACTGATAATAAAAGCAGGATCAAATGAAATATGGAATGTGCTATGGCTTCAATAATAATTAAGGTTGAAGCCCAGCTGGATGTAATGTTGCAATTCACAGTAGCCTCGTCTATTGGCATCTTTCTCTGCCAATTGAAAAAATCTCTTTTGGATTTGTGCGTTGCTAAAAAGCATATACAAATAAATGGTTGAAAGCAAATTTTAAAAACATTTAAAACATTTAAATTAACCTTTAAAAACATTTCTATGCTAATAATAATAATACTTCAAAAAGCTTTATCTTAGTATCTTGCTCCAGTTAAATATGAATGTTAAAATGCTGAATTAAATTCCATTAGTGCTAATGATTATATTTTAATTTTTTTTTTTTGGTATATATTTTGAAATTTTTGACAGATCAAATCAGCTGATACCGTGTGTGCGTTGGGCTCAGCTGATGCTATTTTATTCCAGGAGGATAACCATGAGAATGCCATGAGATTTAAAGAATGCAGAATACTTCCTGGTTTTAGCCTGCCTCATTTTAAGGGCTCCTTCCATTTGATTACCAAGATACTTGGGGCATAAAACAGAATAACCCCAAACTAAAATAAAATAAACTGAACTGTATTTTTGTAACCTAACCAAAGGATGAGCCTTGCAATCAATTTGCTTTATGCTTCTGATTATGTTAAATCAGCACTGTAGCAGTGACAAGTCAGTCCATTCAANAAGATTACGGTCTGGTTAGTCCGTTCCTAGAACTGTCTCCAGTTAGTGTAGCTTCCCTGCACACGCAACAAGGACCCCTGTCTTAGAAATAAACTGTGGGTCAAACACAGTTTCAGCCACAAGCTTTCTGTAGGACTCTCCTGCTATTATGAGAATCAAATGTGAGTTTGCTTGACTGTTATTTGGTTTGAGATTAACAAGTTCTTACAGCAATACCGCTTGAAATATTGCTGCCCCTCATACCCTCATGGTAGGTTTCCCATTGCTGGTGTGTGCTGCCTTCCCAGTTTTGTTGGCAAAGCCATTTGTGGGGGTTGCAAAGTCAGCTGGATTGGAACTGAAGAAAAATTTTTCCAAGATGGAGGAAAAAGCAGCAAATTAAAAATGGTGTGTATTTTCAAACTGATCTGATTTATAGTGCAATTCCAGATTTGGATATTGAATGATACGCATCAAAGCTCCGCACGAGACTGCTCAGATGCTGGTCTTGATAGTAATGCTTCTTCCAAGCAAAGGAGAAAAATGAAGGGATAAAGAATTGTGGCATGAAGAGAAGAATAATTACTCATCTTGGGAACCTCCCCAAGCTGATTTGACTTTGGTTACCAGTAGCACTTGTACATGAACATGCTGTTAAACAGACACAACATGATACTCTAATGAGTTATGTTATACAAAGCTGGATATTAATCAAGAACATCCAGAGGAAATAGGTCATGATCTGATAAGATTACTTTTTAGCAGGGATCCAGTATTAACCTTATTTACCCTTCATGTTTTAGTGTGTATGTGCTGATTGATTTTCAACACTGTAAATGAGTAGAACTCAACACTGACCACAGGTTATCTTAGATACACAGTAGCAATAGTATTTCCTTGTCATAGGCAGGTTTGAAGAATGGCTCTTGATCAAATTTCACTTACTCTTTTTCTCAGTAACTGAGAATGTAACTCTATTTAATGACATGGCCTTTTTGTTCCTCATCAGTGCAGCACACAGCTAATATGCTCTGATTTTAACTAGTGGACAACACTAGCAAGTCACGTCCTGTTGATATCTGGGTTTAGTCGATCTGATAGGTATCCTTCATAGTATCTCCCGNTTAAAATGCTGAATTAAATTCCATTAGTGCTAATGATTATATTTTAATATTTTTTTTTGGTATATATTTTGAAATTTTTGACAGGTCAAATCAGCTGATACCGTGTGTGCTGTTGGCTCAGCTGATGCTATTTTATTCCAGGAGGATAACCATGAGAATGCCATGAGATTTAAAGAATGCAGAATACTTCCTGGTTTTAGCCTGCCTCATTTTAAGGGCTCCTTCCATTTGATTACCAAGATACTTGGGGCATAAAACAGAATAACCCCAAACTAAAATAAAATAAACTGAACTGTATTTTTGTAACCTAACCAAAGGATGAGCCTTGCAATCAATTTGCTTTATGCTTCTGATTATGTTAAATCAGCACTGTAGCAGTGACAAGTCAGTCCATTCAAATGTCAAAATTTGAAAGTATTTGTGACCTAAATGAGTTCCATTTTCAAATATATTTTCTTAGTCACATTCTAAACATAAAACCTAACATTCTAAATGTACTGACAGTGGCAACCTCCTTCACAGCAAGGCATTTGTGCATTCCTGTTTTATTTTAAAGAAGAGACAGTAAAGATTGTACCATTCTTTACATTGTTCCTGTTAAACTATTCAGTGATTTAACCTTTTATTAATTAACAATGTCTGAATAGAGTAGATAAAAAGGTTATTCTTAAGCTGAGCCAACATAGTTGTTAGACTTAGTGGCCTCTCTGTTATTATTCATTGAGAAGCTATGGAAAATAGCTGTATTATGGATCACTGTATGAAATATTTTTGAATACCATGTTATTGAGTTCCCTATGGAACCTGTCTGGATTACAGCACTACTTCTTTTCCTACCCATTATCAGTAAAATCCCACAGAGATCATGGTAGACTTTTAATGACCTTTGCTTATGAAAACATCAAAACTATATCTTTTCAAACTTGACAGCTAATTAAAAAAGGTTTGTCTCAAGTCTGATGTGGACATTGGTTAAATAACCTCTTCAAGCACCTTCATTCATACTTACACTGTATTACAAAATAACAAAGTTTAATAGTTCAGACACTTTTCCTGTACAGAACACAAGCATTTTGTAAAAACTAGAACATTAGAACATAAACCAGCATTGAAACTGCTATTTCTCAATTTTGACATGAATACTAGCATTAGCCAAGTGAAATTGTAGTGCTTTCATTTCAGCTATGCTAAAATCAAGTTCCATCTATTATCTTTTAAATCTCCATGTTAAGTATTCCTACTTCCACTGAGAGCAATGAGTGATCTGGATATGGGATCAAACCTCTTGCAAGATGATTTTTCTTGTACGTTTTCCCACAGCCCCACACTTTAGGGCAACCCACTCATTCTTATTTTCTGTTTTGGGTTTGGTTTTTTTTTTCATCCCTGTCTGTTCAGGCAAAACATAATGAAAATTGCGAGGTGAGTTTCTGACTACACATGGACACTGAAGCAATGTAATACACACAGTGTACGGTTCCTTTAATGGAATGTCACTGAATGCATATGTAGATTATCTCAGCACTAATAGAATCCAAGTTAATCACAAAGACACACAAAACCACACTGAGTTAATCACAAAGACCCCGCTTTATTGAGTCTGCAGATAAATCTCAAATTCTAACAGCTCTAAGTTAACAACACTAAATGTCCTGAATCTTTTCAGACAGAAAAGCAATGTATAGATTTTAGCTCAGATGGGTGCTAAATCTAGCAAGGTCCTCAGCAGAAAAACAACTTTCCTGTCTTTTGCAAGGCTGCAAATTCATAAAGTGTCTTAATTGTCACTGAGCTCAAATCAAGGTCTTTCAAAAAGTGCAAGAAATTGTTACTTTTGCTCCCTAGCTCGCTCTGGTGTTTAAGGTATTTCCCACAGAAAGACAGCTGCGGGGTTTTGCTCTTCTTGATTCGGAACAAGGTTTTGAATATGATTTTCCAACATCTCTTGGGTGCTTTAGGCAGCGGGACACAGAACCATTTTTTGTTTCTCATTGGTTTTGCTCTAGGCTTGTGAATAATGAAATTTTATGAAATGTGGAACTGTCCTACCAGGCCAAAGAGCTATGTCAGAATAGTTAGTGCTCTAGTTGTGAGGACACACACTTAAATGTGTTCATGGCTGCTCACTTTTGTATCCGGCCTTTTTGAAAAGGCTGAGCATGTTCCTACAGGAAGATTCTGTAATTAAAATTTTCCAATGATGAAATATTACCAGAAGTTCTTGGCCCTTCTCTACCTCTGAGCACCTGTTGTGAAGGAGAGGATAAAGCCTTTAAAACTTTTTTTGAACAGTTGAAAAATCAGTAACTATCCCTGGAAGAAAAAATAGGTGTGTGACTTATCATTTCTGTATTATTCTGTATGACTGGTGTCCTGCCATGTGTTTTCACTGAGCAAGAAAAACAGCTCTGAGAATGCCAAGACAATGCAAACTTTAGAAATTATTAGCGTAGACATTTCTAAATGACATTTCTAGACTACATTCTTGTCCTAATCAATTGAAACTGCTGATAGTTATTTGATGACATATTCAACCATTTAGATTTCTAGATCTTACATTAATTCAGGGAAGTGCCACGCTGACTCATTTAATCCACTGTAAAAACCAATCACTATAATAAGGATATAAATATTTGTGAGGTGTTCTTCGGAAAGGCAATTTAGCTCTTCTGGTAAAGACTACAGAGCTATTATTAACTCCAGTGCAATATTGCACATCCTGTGCCTTGCAACACATAGCATTGCTCTGTACCTGTGCCTGTGCAATCTTACTTGAGATCAAATCCAGTACTGATTTGAATAATTGTAATCCCCTTGCAATTAGGGGATGAAATGCCAGCTTTTGGACGCCTGCTCTGGAATGGTATCCAGAGCATGCTGTGAGCTTTCCACAGTCTCCAGAGAGGGCACAAGGACAGTTAGATACCACGTGGTAAGATTCAGCACATCTAGAAAATGACCCAGAAAGTGTCTAACCACCAAAAGTGGTTAGACAGGTAGGAAAAATGCAATGCAGGGGTGGGTTTTAAGCCTGACTCTGCACTCACTGGTTGGCATTGCAAGTAGGCGTCTCCAACCATCAGGATATTCAGCTTGAAAGTAGCTTCTGGAGGGACTCACTAATGCTCTATCAAAGAGGTGAACAGGCTTCTTTTCTTTTTTTTAAATTAAATTAAGTTACCCCTTTTGTGCCTGGTGGTCCTGCTTATGTTTGCTCTATGTGATACAGTGTGTACTAAATAATCAGGAAGTCACACAATTATCTCTCAGTTGACCACAAAACCTGTGGCAGAGCTTTAGTCGCAGCATGGGTTAAATATAAATAAATATAAACTCTATTCACATTATAGTTTAACCACAGTCTGCTGGCCTTATAGACATGCAGATCTCTGGTGAGCAGGCTCAGTAGTTGCCAGCTGTGCTGTGAAGGTTGAATTAGGCTGAAAACATCCTTCTGGTTATCGCACATGGATAGGTCAGAGGTCCAGTTACCTGGGTGGAGCTTTGCCTGGGTTCAATGAGCTGATGTCCCCATTAAAGCAGTTTCAGAGGGAAGCCTTTATTTGGCTATAAAATGTGATTGCAATCACAAAAGGAATAAAAAATACATTGTATTGGATTGTTGAATAACCATCGGTTCCTTTATACATGCAATCACATGGACGCTGCAAACCTGGTATTGTGGTCCCAAGTGCTGCAGAAGAAATATTCCTTCTTTCCACCCACTCCCTGACAAGGAAATAACAAAGAACCATGCCACTGTGTCTGCTATTTAAAATTCATTGCTAAGACTGGGTAGTTCAAAGAGGGGAAAGCAGTGTAGCTATTTTATTTTACTGTCCTACATAAAAAATAGATAGTGCTTTCATAAACAGGAAGAAATAAGCATCATTAGGAAACACATTTGGATTAGGTGCATTTTCTGGAAATATTTATGCTCTACTGCTTGGATTTGTGATAGTCCCAATATTCAGCGTACATAGCTGGGAAGAAAGTGGATTTGTGTCATTTGCTTCATTATGGGATGCAGGCTGGTGTGTTCCAATCCCAAAAATATGTGTTCCTCAGAACTATTTTATGATTTCTGAGGTAGAAGTAACCTCTGTTTGTATTATGGTCAATTCCCTTATTTGTTATGTGCATCTAAGACATCTGTTCAGTCTCAGAGGGGTTCTAAAATATGCAACAATTTAAATGACTTTTATTAATTACTTACTGTATATAGCACTGTATGTATGGGAAGCCTATCACAAATCACATCAGTCGGAAAGGCATGTTAATGGAGCTAATAGCTTTGATGTGACTGTATTACATATTGGGTATAAGTGAGCTAATAAAATTACCCTTTTACAACAATTAGACATCTCAAATCTCATTTGCTACTTTTAAAGCAATGTCCTTTGGTTTAGTAGTGTGCTGGGAAGGGCTGTAGTCGTAGCTCTGTGAAAAACCTGCTATAAGTGGTAGTGACACTATGAGTATCAACTTCTAACAGATGTGTTAAATTTGATATTGAAGACATACATTTAAAAGTAATTTTACTAAAAAACTGAGCTATGTTCAGGTAGAAATGGCATTCAGCTGTTGTATTTTGAACTTTTTCCACTCACCATGCCCAGAAATATGTGCCAGTTATGATGGACTGCTGAATTATTTTCAAGATTTAATGTGTGCTGGACACCGTATTTTTCCTAAGTAATGCTGGAACTGGGCTCTTCTCTGCTTGGGTGTCAAAGCTGTACCCATCACAGCTGTACCACCTTCAAACATTATATTTATGGCAGTGACTTAGATCTATGTCTTTGTAAACTGTTCTTTTTAGGTAGTTTTGGAAGTAGCGAGCAGTATCCTTCTGCTTAGTTCATTCTGAATTTTGTTTTCCCCTCTCTATCCTATGCCCTGCCTTCTTTGCCATGCTTTCTAAATGTTTTCTCGCAGTATCTCTGTAGGGGCTCGAAAAATCTCTCCTGACTTAGTCTGTGTTTAGCCAAAGGAAGACTTTTGTGAGTGATAAAGGCTCACTCACAAAGAAACTAAGCCAAAATGGGACCTGGGTTGAGCAAAATGTCAAGGTCTTGCAAAATACCTGCCCTGGCCATGAAGGCAAACATCCATTTGGCTGCAAAGCCAAAACCTCAGAAATACCTTTTTTCTGTCTCATTTCCCTTCTTTTCCCTCCTTCCTCCTTACCTCTTGCTACTCTTTATTATGGAAACAACCCGTCTTTTTCTGAAAACCTGAAGACTCTGAGTCTTGCTTTCCTTCATGCCGTTGCTGCCCATTACTCTGCAGCGTGCCATCTGGGAGAGCATCCCTCTTCCAGATGCAGGAGCCAGGACAGGGAGGAGACCAGAAAGCAGTTGTGAAGTTTGCTTGTGCCTCACAACAATGGCTGAACTGGGAAGTGTGCTCTCAAAGGAGGAGCATAAATAACAGTAAACCCAGTGCTCTGACAACGGTTATTTAGGATGCTGTTACTATGGAGCATTTGCAGCTACTAAATAGGACTTGGCCTTAATCTGTCACTATATAAAACTGTAATGAATTACATTTACAAGTACTTACGCATCTCCAGACAAAATGAGTTAAACAACATCTCATCTCTTTTTAATGCTTTTAAAATTTTAGTTTTAAGAGGGTAGTAGCTATTGCATGCTTGTGGGAGTCTGCTGGTCACAGTAATTTTGGTCTCAGAGCAATGTTTTCTTGGGCTGGTAGAGGCTTTTAGAGATTCTTTTTCTTTTTTCAAATCCCTGTCCTTTGTATCGGTTAATGGAGGTTAACACACAGGAAGGAGTTGTTGGTTAAGCCTTTGTCAACTCTTTCAGATCCCACCTAATTTAGGATCTGAATGCTAGCCCCAACTCTATTAACACTGAAATCATCAGAGGTGTGTTATTTTGGACTGCTGTAATTTACATTAGTTTTGTAATCTAGCCTTCATTAGCTCCTTGAAGCACTGGACTGTTAAAGTCAGACACGTAATGGTTAATGTAATAGTGTTTGCATGGTTTATATCTTATTAAAATTGATTGCTTATCTTGGACAATCACTACCGTCCCACTAGTCCCCAGACAGCAGGATAATTCAGCACTCCCTCTGAGTGCCCTATGGACAAAGACATGCCCACCTGCACTCTGCATCTCTATTCTGCCAACACGCCAGAGCTGAAGCAATTGAAATTTGCTACAGCTTGGATGCAGTTTTATAGCCTTTGCTTTCTTTGTACTCTGAGGGGAACAGTCTGAAGACTGGATTTGTTTGGTATTTTCTGAATTTTCTCTGAATATAATTTCAATCAATCACCTCTTTCTTTTTTTAATAGAATTTGATTCCAAAGCCCTATTTTTCCATTATGTTACTGAGCTAGGGTTTCACTTTCACTAACCAGGCTTGGAATAACATCATATTATCTCTCTGAATGTGAAAGTTGACATCCTGAATTTATACATTAATATATTTTAAACCACAATTAAAACACACTATGTTGCACTTTAAAAGCTGATCTCATCATCTTCAGTTTAGCTCATTTTTCCTTCCCTTCACTCGTGCCCCCATTCCAACGGTGGATTGAAACCAGGCTTTCTGGCTGCAACCTTTTGAGATCTGAATTTGATCAGTGATAGAGCACTGGAATGTCTGATTTGAAATAGAAAAGATTTATTGCAATCAATGTTAGTGCATGCAAAGTCACGCCATTCTGTTTTGTAAGTTACCTGCTGCTTCTCTCTTCTCTCCAACCCCTCCACCCCACTTATACCTTGTTGTAGAATAGTCTACTTGCAATCCCATCTCAAACGAGGGTGTTTTTTTCATGATACGTTCTAATATGTAATAATTATGATCCAAGCATATTTCACAAATTGAAATTAATCACATTTTTAGTCTTGGCCCTTGAACAATAAACAACTTCTTATAGGGAGCCCTATTAGAGATTAGTGAAAGTTCAGAACTTAATTTCTCGTCAGTGCATTTTTGGGGGGCAGTAAATGATTTCATACAGACTTTCTGGCTCTGTGTGAGCTTTCCTTTTGGCACAAGTTTACTTAAAAATAAAAATGTAGAACAGACAGTAGCTGTGTTTCATAAACCGTTCTATTATTTCAAGTTGATTTTTAATACTATATCTAAACTGACAGAAAGAAAAAGCTTGGCAAGCCTATTAGATAAATTATCTGTGATGCTTTTAATTTATAAGGGAGACTGTGATTTGCTTTTAAGCACGGAATCATATTATCAATTGGCAACTTAAAAACACATTTTCATTCCTGTTGACTTTCCTATAAACTGCCCACAGAGTAAATAAAAAGTGTGCCCATCAGTCAGTAGGAGAGTTTGTGGGGTTTTTCTTTTTCTTTCTGTAACATTATATATGTGCATGTAAAATTTAGCCCAGTGGGAGCAGTTTGTTTATGACAGAAATCTGTTTCAAGAGCTTTTAATCATAGCATTTATTGCACATAGCGTGAGTCTGTCTGGTTTTTGCTGTCACAGAGATTCTTATGATACGCTTACGGTGTGCAGATGAAATGAAGCTCCTTTCCTGAAATATAGGAAAGATTCCACAAAATGTTGCTCAAAATCAATAGTGGAAGAAAATCAATTTACTGAGTAATAGATCACTTCAAAAAGTGCCAAAAACCTGTGAATTATTTGAGGGATATGACCTTGCTGTCCTCTTATTGTACCAGAGGATGACAAAAGTAGAGAGAGTTAATTTCATGTATGTCCCTCATGCTTATATTTATCATCAGCACTGATATAATCTTAATTTTTTTTTTTAGAAAACCCTTACAATACACCACATCCCCCAAGATGAGTTTCTAGTGTTGCCAAACATTCCAGATTAGTTGCAACAAAAGAGAAAACTTAAGAAAGATTGAGAGAGAACAGACATGACAGCCTAGGGGAAACATGATAGCTACTTTGCAAGGTAAGCAAACAACATGACAGAGCAAAATATGAGGCAAGCTGGACCACAAACTAGAACAAAACTTTTTAAAATTGTCTTTTAGATGTCTTTTAGAAATGGTCTTTGAGTAGGAAAATCAGTGAAAATAGTTCAACACAGTTCTTGGTGTCTCTGGATTTACTGGTTAGTGAGGCTGTTGGTATAGTGAAGTCTCAGAAATTCCAGATGTTTTCAAATACACTCACAAGCCAACTCGAAATAAGGTTATGGGCCATATGGGTATCCCAAGATCCTCAGGGTTATTATTACTAAACTTTGCCAAAACTTTTCACAAACTATCCAGAAAGCTAGATTAAAGATCTGCATGCTGGTTTCTACCAGTGATGTAGACCCACCTTTTACAGGAACCTCTGCTATGAACAGGCCTTTGCCAGTGAATTTTTCTGTCTAAAAATAAGTAGGACAAAATTTCCTTTATCTTACTAAAAATCCTATTTTCTGGAGGAGTCATGAGACCCTTTTTCCCTTTCCCTGTGCAGAGGTGGCAGTCCTGTCACTTCATGTCCCAGAGACCACGTAAAATGAAAGGGTGAAGCCTCACGTTTATACTGGGAGACTTTGGAGGTAGAGGAGCACACAGACTGATGTTGCTCTCCAGAACATTGAGCCATGAAGGTTAGGAGCAGATTCTTTAATTGGTACTTTACTGCTTTGAATATATGCAGAGCTGAAACCAAGCTAAGCTTGAGGGCTGAGAGTCTAATCAGCTGCTATCAGTTTGCAAATCGTATGTTTGATTTACATGTAATACAGTTTTTCCACTGCTGACACTGGAGGAAGTTTGCATGTGTTGACAGCCTTAAGCCATTGAGATTGTATTTGATTCTAGGATTTACGAGTGGACTTTCCAGACCTTTTTCTGAACATTTTGCAATTCAGTGTGTGTGTGATCTGCCATAGCAAGATCTACAGAATTAAAGGCCTGGGGTGGTGGCGAGGGGGAAGAGACAACACATGACTTTTGAGAGTTTTTTTTAATTTGTATTCAGAAGTTAAGTGTTCCTTAGAAGATGATTGCTTTTGTGGAATAGAACTGTGTCTCTTTCATGAAGACTCTGCTGTAATTGTTTAGCTAATTTTATCTTAATGATTGTAGTGAAATGCTCAAGGGTGGACTATTGGTACCTGAGCTTTATTTATTCTACCTGAATGTTAACTGTATATTAACAGAGGCAGGGTGCACTTGCTGTAAGAGCTAATGCCACTGCTAGTTCACAAAATGAAGTTAATTCTGTTTATTTTTCTTCTAATTTGAATGATGTCATCTATGACGTTGCCTCTTGGTCTGTGCTTACTAACCTCAGTGCCGCTCCTTCTGGTGTTTTAAATCACAGCGACTTTAGTAGCACATGTAATTAAAAACCACGTCTGGATGTATGTTAGTTGTTTTACCTGCTGTGGGTGTTAATTATAACTGCTTAGGTTACAGAAGAAAGTCTATTTAATCTCTGTCAGGTGGTTAATCGAAAGAGAGTCATAACCTCAGCTGCCATAATCTTAAAATGCCACTTCTAGGACCCTCTTTCTAGTTTGTCAATCTCCTCTCCTTCCACTTTGTGCTGATAAGTTAACTGGCTCCTGTGGTGGACACCACTGCCTACCTGCACCACCTATCCTCTGCTGGGTTATCCTGTGTCTGACCTCTGTCTTGGCTAAGCCAGCCTTGCCAACCTCAGTAGACATCATCTGCTGTCTTTTACATGCATTTATGCATTCATAAGAAAACCCCAGTCAGGCATCCATCTATTCTGTTTAAATCCCTGCTTTACTGAACAAGACTTCAGGCAAAAAAATCAAGTATTCTAAACACATCAGCTAAACAGATCTTCAAGTCATGTTTATGGTCCACCTCAGTTTATCCTGGCTAAAGAGCAGTTGTACCTTATTTCACTACTGAAGTTGCCTATTGTTCCTCAAACTTTATTGATATTTATTTGGCCAGCAGAAGGGAAGCTGACTGGGTGGTGCTCACATAGCCTGAGTCACTGGAAGGTACTAGTGGGTGGCTGGGACACAAAGAAGGCCTAGAGGTCTCTCCAGGATCTCTCTGCACTCTCTGTGCAGATCTTGCTACAATAAGGCCCTCATCCTTGTTTGAAAAGTGCATGTGCTTCTCTAATAGAGAAATAAATACAAATAATAGTACCTTCATCTTAGATCTCATACTCTTTTAAGCTTTGTGTTTGTAATATATTAACATAGGCAGGCTTTGGCAAGTACTTTTTTTCTGTGTTTTCACTGTGAAAATTAATGCACAAAGGTTAATAATAGGCTATTATGTATTTCTGAAGTATATAGTTAAGTAACAGAAATTCTTAATTATTTATGCAGGGACTAACTGGCAAAGTGAAGGCAAAGATTGTGACTGAGGTCCTTGGGCATATCAGATGCGAAGAGTGCTTGGATCAGTTCCACATAGACAAAAACATATGCATATGAGCTCAGCTCACCTACCTCTGACATATAAGCCCAGGTGAATTTATTCTCCCAGTATGTATGCCTCTTATTAATGCTATTAAAACTTATTGCTCCAAACAAGATGAAAATATGCCCTCAAGCTATCAGTTTAACGTTTATTTCCAATCTTATTTTTGTTTTTTGGAACCACAGAAGAGAAATATCCCTTGTTTCCCATGAGGACTAAAGGGGAACAATATAAACTTTGTATTTTAGTGTTAAAAATGTAAACACAGATGAAATGTACTTCAGAACTCATTTTGCCAAAGCTTTTCTTGGATGATTTCCATGAACATACTTATTGTAATTATTTTCCAAATGTTACCCATGTGATTCTCATTTGCTATATGTTTAATTCCTACCTCAAATTGGGAAACTCGGGTATTACTAAAGATGGCAGACACCTAAAGATTTGTAGGTTCAATTGGCTTAATGGCCCCACAGTGGTCACATAGTGTTCATGTGCTCTTATATGAACAAGAACTGGTTGAAATTCTCTGTGTGGATTCAGTCTTGTGCCTTTTGAAGCTAAAAAGCAGATGTTATCCATGGCATGATACTTCATGTATAAAATTAATATTTAAAATTTACTCTTTTAAATTTATTTCTGGTATTCCACATGCAGAAGCCTAAGGGTTCCCATCAAAAGCTAAACCAAGTCATTAAAGATCAAAGCAATTGCAGTATAATTTGGGCTACCATTGAATTTTGTTATCCTCATCATCTTTTATTCCTCTTACCCCAGACCCCAGCCATAAAAAAACATTGTCTCTCAAATACATGTTAAAAGCCAAAGCTGAAACACTGTCTTATCAATCATAATGGTGTGGCTTATACCAACAATAGAAATTTTGTAGATAATTCTCCTTTCACTTATCTCTGTTCTACAGCTAAATCACTTCAATGAATATAGAGTCTGTCCACTAAAGTATCTTCATCCTACATGAACATGGCCTTTCTCTTCCTCTTTCACTCCCTCTCCTACTTTAGAAACCTCTGGTTGCATCACAACAATGTTGACCTGTTATCTGGCAGTTGGGGTTGCTGTAATGCGGACACCAAGGCAACTTTCTTGCAATCCCAAAAGAACATAAAAAAAAAAAAAATCTCAGAAAAGGGCCAGCCCCAGCCAAAATGTTAAATGCAAATCATCTCTATCAATCCAAGGCTAGATCTCAAGACAGAGTATGATTTCCTCTTGAAATGTTTGAATGTCTTTGCATAGCTATGTAGATCTTGTAATTCCCTGAAAAATGTTCTGCACAGCACTTTTTTATTTAATAAATCTTCAGTTTGTGGCAGAATATCTTTTTAATTTTATTTAATACAATATACTACCCCATTTACTGAGGCAGAGGATAAAAAACAGACAAGCCGATGGATCACATCTGTCAAAAAGCGACCATTTCCATCACTATTGCCTACATCCCTTCCAGTGTAAGAGGCAGAGGGCAGCCTTGTGTTTCTTTATTTTCTATCATCCTTGGCTTTGCTTTATGTTTTAATTCCAAATGTTATGAGACACTAGGTGGGTTATTCAAAACTATTTATTAGCTTGTTAAACTGAAATGCCTTTGCTCCTTGGCCAAGTTTTATAGGAACCCACAAAACATTGAAGTACCTCACAGGCAGTGCCCCACCTTTGTAGATGACATCAGTGCAACAGGACTTGATTTTTCAATATATCTTTAAACATATTTTTCTAACAAGTACACATTCTTACATGTATTTTCTTTCACTTAAATCAGCCAAGTTATATGCAGTCATGATTTATGTCTCCCAAAGGATCTTAAGAATTTAGAATCTATAAGCCTGATCCTAAAGTCTTTACTCGGGCAAAATGCCTGAAATAAACCAGAGGATATATAAGGTTTCATATAACATTTGGCCACGAAGAAAAAACACCATTAACAAAACCAATTACAGGTATCAAAGCTGAACTTTGCCTCGTATCTAAAAGTGATGGAGTAATAATTAAGATACACTATAGCTTGCTCCACACACACAGTTTTCACCAGTTTCATTGATTGACTCCAACTTTCCAGAAGGGGTCATCTGCTCCATCACAGCAGACATTCGTACACATATATGGGCATACCTTTATGAGCTTTTTAGCTTGGACCAGGTAAACATTCCTGAGGAGATTCATCTCCAGTCGCCATCGGTTCGTGTTGCAGAGCGCTCTCCCAGCACGCAGACCAGCTGCCTTTTGGGCTAAGCCAAGCCAGAAAATGTGCTCCAGGACATGAACTAATGCGCCCCCACCACTCACTGGCATTTGTTCCATGTGGCCAGAACACAGTTCATCTGAATCAGCCCCCGCTGAACGCAGATAGTTTGGAAGTCAGGTCCTCGGCACCCACCGTTTCGCTCCCCAGATCTGCTCGTGTTGGGCCACACGGCTCTCCAGGGTAGATACAGCCACACATCATGTTTCTCATGATCCTACTACAAAGCAGACTGTAACTGCAGCCTCAGCAACTAACCCACATGTCTGTTGCACATCTGTGCAGTGAAGAAGTCTGCGATATGTTTTTTGGGAGGTTTGTTTTGTTTGCTTTTTTTTAACTTCTGTCAGGGAATCTTGAAGCTGGAGTAACGGCGTTCTGTTATCAAATGTAATTTCTTTGAAAAGATCTGTTGCATCTATCTGCCCTGCTCAGTCGGTATCTCAAGCTACCATGATCTCGGTGTTTATAGACAAATCATACGTTACTTGAAAATCTCTTATCTGGAAAACTGCCCCATTCTTATGGTGGCAAGGGTCATTTCCCTAAACCCAACACCATTTAGGCTTATCAGCCAATAAGTTTTGGTGACATATGTCAAAGGTGCAGTCCCACAGTGGCTTGAGCTGATTGAAAGCCAGGCTGCCCCTGCTAAACTGGTATTCATTCCCTCTGCCTTAGGCCACATTGATCTGCCCAAAGGCCTGCAAAAAGGAGCAGTTCAGGGAGGCAGCCCCCGCCCCCCCATCAAATGTTTGTGGTGGAGCTGTTTTCAGCAAGCCTTCTACCCGTGGCAACTTGCTCTGCCCTTTCTCAGCCATGCTGCTATGGCAAGGATGACTGGGACAAGGACAGAAGTGGGGATGAAGCCTGGACCAAGATAATGTTTCAATTGTTTTATACTGGAGTGGAACCGTAGGCTTGTGAAAATGGAGTGACACTGGTTTACAGCCATTGAGAACATGGCCTATAATATTTAAGTAAAAAGTCTTATCTGCTACCTTTTTCAGAAAGCATTCACTCAGTATTCATTGTGAACTGCTACAGAACTGGGATTATCCAAGTTAATGTAATGAATTGTGACACGGTTCCTAAAAAATCCCCTTTTTAATGGAATCTTTTCCCTGGTTCATCTCTCTGTTACCCCTTTTTCCTCTGAGTGGAAAGTTCACATTATACCATGACAAGAGAGCACTAGCAAAAGGCAAGAAAGAGCCCACTTCATGCACTGTTTTGGAAGTTCCCTAAATTGAAAATGATATTCTTGAGGAAGACGATTCCACAACGCCTTAAGGTACAGTACATTCTCTAAAAATTATGCCTAAGCATCTTTTTTTACTATCTATAATACATTCAGCATGGTAAGATTACAGACACACTAGTAAGGATTTGCTGGGAGCTATAACAGTCAAATCTTTCCATAAATTACCAGCACAAAAAAGCAGCCTTTTACTAGAAATTGATTTAACACTAACAAAATTGTGCTTATCTTAATGACTTAATTTGGTGTTCAAGTGCATATCATATACATTTCCTTGGGGCTTTAAATAGAATCTAAAAATACTCATAATGGATATTTAAAGTAAGTTGTCTCTCTCCGATAGTATGGAAACATTAGATCTGTGTCTGAATTAATGCAATGGATGTTTGAACAGATGAAGTGGAAATTTCAATGGAAATACAGAATGGACTTTTCAATACAGGAGCATGTTAATTGCATTCCAGGATTTGATTTATGGGTTCTTTTATTAATATATTTCAAATAAAAGGCTATAAAATTGGAAGGTCATGAAGAATTGCTGACATCACTTATTATGATTATTTGCTGTCTTGGACACTTTTATTGATGCCTTAATGCTCAGTAACTTTAAGCTACCTACCAAGCTGAAAACAAAAGACGATTGCTCCAGTTATTTTCAATGGCTCTATATTCCTTAACTGTAGAGTGGTGGTGGCTTTTTTCTACAGTAGAAATGGATCTTCCTTAAAGCTATTAAGTATTTGTGATGATAAAGGATTTTAACATAAATTGAATGCTTTATTAAGAAATAATCTCGAAGTCTTAAAATTAATTAAAAAGTTAGCTTGGGGAAGGTCAGACGGACCTGTTTTTTTAGTGGGAGTGACTTCAAGTGTGAAGTCTGTTCAGATGAAGACGGCAATACCTGAGTAATCGAAGTCAGTAATAAACCAGTCCTTCAGTCATGAAGAAGGAAAAGTACATTTCCTGAAGGTGTAACATTCTGTGAATGCTAAATACTAAATATTGGTGAATACTAAAGCTGTCACATGACTCAGAATAAATCAGATGCAGGTTCAGCCATAATATTTTCCTTGCTATTCCAAACAAATTCTGTTTACAGATAACATTTACAATCTGATTGCAGATTAAATTTAATTCTTATTATTCTTCTCATCACAACTGTCCCCAGTTCCTCTAGATAGGTTTACTTTACTGTAACCAGATCTATCAACCAGAGATTGTACTGTTGTGAGCAAATGCACACTGGTGTCAATAAACTCTCGATATTGCAGAGAATTCACCAAAAAAATCATAATATGTTAGAGGAGCTTTTATCCTAAAAATAAAAAGATAGAAGCTAACATCTATGGCATCCATAGGGAATGTAGAAGATAGCCACTGCTGAAGAACAGTGCTGGAGTCTTTTTAATTCACTGTTCTGAAGAAAAAGACAGATCATCTGACTTCTTAACAGTATAAGCTGTCCTTAGCCAAATGTTTTATTGAGCGCAGCTAAATCTTGTTAATCCATGTTTCCTATACTCCTAGAGACACCCAAACTACCTTGTAGTGTGCACTGTTCTTTTATTCTGTAACATGAACACGTTATGAATACAAAACTATGATGAATAAAATTCTATCATGAATACAAAACTGTAAACCAATTAAACAGAATCCTGCTCAAAGCCACCTAGGGCCAAACACAAAATAACATTTAAATTGAAACACAGAAGAACGTATACGTAGACTTTCACTGCCAAAATAAAAATGGAGTAGAAACCTCTAGTTCTCCTGTACATAGTCCTTTACCTACATATTTCTGTTTTCTCTTGCAGTCTTTTGAACAGTGTGTTTTAATATATTGCAATACTGGTTACACATTTATTTTAAAAATTAAGAAATGTTTAGGAAATGACACAGTTTAGCCAGTGGCAAATAAGTAAAATTAAAAGTTGGCCTTTTGCCACTGAAAATAGAGACATACTCCTAATGCGTTGACTCAAAGCTTTTTGGCAAATGAAGCATGAAACATATTGTCAGATATGTAAAGACTGTTACATACAGAAAACTACACTACAGGAATGCTAAGACTGTAAGTCAAAAGCATATAGAAGTTAAAATTGCGGGGGTTAAAGCTGCCTAAGTTATATTAATTCAACCTACTTGTGCGTGTTATGGTGTTCTTTAATTACATGATAATTGCAATACCTATTAAGTGCATGAACGCAGTGTACTTATGAGGGCAAGATCCAAATCTTAGTCCAGCTCTGGCTGGACTATTTCCATCCAGTCAATTGCTGTTCCTCCATATGGCCAAATGCTTGGACCTTGCGGGGTTGGCTTGATGACATCCTTCTGGGAGGGGGAGGTGGGAGGCCTCTCCGCACAGCCAGGCTCAGAGCCAAGAAGTCACGGTGCCAACATAACCTGCAAAAAGAAATCCCAAGAGCAGGAGCTAGCCCTACATCTACAGCGCTTTGGCCACCTGATTTATTGCATGAGTCTGCTTCTTGTGGGAACACTTGATATATTTTTACAGAAGCTGAAAGGTGTCAGTGAATAAAACAGGCTTTCAAGAAGAAAAAGGACAATATTAGTACTACAAGAAGCTGAAAATCACTACAATATTGAACGTCTGTTTCTGACACAGAGTTCTTCATACGATGATGATCAAATGCTTTTAATTAACCTTCTCACAGCTGCCTACTGCCAATCCTAGCACCAGCTGTAAGAAATGGAAAGAGAATTTAGGGAAAATCATACTAATTTATGAAGCATTATGGTAGTTCTAGCATTAGGACTGAACTCAAAGACTGGGAATAACTATTTATCCTGTTTTTAATACACTGATCTGAGAAAAACTATAGAATAACCAGCCATGTAGAGGCTGTATGGTCTATTCCATAATGGCATGAAGGAGGCTGTGGAAGAAATGGGCAGTAGTGTTATTAGAGACTACCACTATGAACATGTACAAAGAGCTGATTTTGAACAACCTTAATTCTGACATTTTTCACTTTTGGGGGAGATTCATTGTTTTTCTGGGTTCTATTTCATGTGGTTTTTTAACATATGGGGAGGAGAAGAGGAAGGAATGTCAGTCCACAACTGCAGGGCTAACAAGAAGATTGGACACTCAGCCATCTGAATTGTCCATGGTTGCAGTGGTGGGTTATTACCTAGCGTGCAGCCACACATTTCAGCAGTGGTTTTCACAGCAATGGGTTCCATTGCACTACAGAGAGATTCAGGACTGCTGCTTTTCTTCACAAATATTTGAAGGGAGCAATTTCACCACTGGCTATAAACATGTTCATTTCTGCTTCCCAGCCATCTCCTCCTCCCTTCTACTTTGATCCAGACCCCCAGCTTCTGGTTCTGACCTCTCTCAACACATGCCTCTTGGTTCCTCATCTCTCTTTCCCTTTGGATCAGGTTGTTTCTTCCTTTACTGCCAGGATACCAATGTGAATAGCATGCCCACAGGATAGAAACCGGCTTTCTGTCTTCAGTTCTGAAGTAACTGCATGACAAGACTACCCCAGCCCTCGCAGCGCTCCTAGGGAAGCGCGTGCATATTTCCAGTATTCTCAGCCACAAGCATTTAAAAGGAGGCAGACCACAACAAATCATGAAACTGCCTTTACAGTCAGAAGGATGTGTTAAAAACAAAAAAGGACTTTTATCGTTCTTCTTATTAGAATTTTTGGTTGTTGAGGTTTTTTTCAAATCTTTTTTTGAGACTTCAGCATGTACTCACACCACATTTTCAGGCTTTTCATTGTAATAAGGAGTGCTGGAAATCTTTAAGAAATATTGGCAGCTGAGATTCTCTTAAGCTCAGCAGGACATCAGAAGCTGTCATTTTAAGAAAAAAATTATATGGTGTAAGAGATGGGCTAGAAACAGGAGCATTGTCAGCTCTGCCCCTTGGCTAGCACACAGGAGCTGTGTGGGGAGAAGGCACACTCAAGGCCCAGGGGATCCTTAAAGAATTTAGCTGCCCGGCTCCAGCTGACTGTGCTGAGCATGTAGCAATGGGCTTTCCAGAGCTGTCTCCATCAACTTTTTAATTGCTGCAGATTTTTGTAGGAATAAACCTACTGAGCAGATGCATGCCCCTGCCCCAGGAGTCAAGGATGCTGGACTTCCTTCATGAGGCAGCTGGAAGCATTTTTAGATGGACAGCACCATTTTAATCTTATCAATATTCCTGGAAATGGGTGAACCATTTAAGATGACACTCTCTGGAAGAAAGCAGCCTGAAGCAAGCAAACAGCAGGACGTACTTCAGTAGGAACAACTGAAATATGGCAAAGTTCTGAGCAACTCAAAATAGAAACTTACTGGGGGAAAAAAAAATTGGGGAATTAGGTGTTGTTACCACTTGTGTTCAGTGTGCAGTGAACTTGGAGAGTCCAATGAATTTATTCCATATTTAATTTAATATTTCTTTCAACAATTAACTATTTATTGATACCATGTGACAATGTTTATCTAATACAGTTATATTACTGGATCTAAATATCTAATTTTAATAAAATTATGCATCTAAAAGGATCTGTTCTTTCATATTAATGGACTATTCCTTTGTTTTAAATCCTGCCTTTAAGTATCATTTAAGCAGGAGGTTATCCCATTCTGAAATCCTGAATTATACAAAATTATGTTTCTGAATAAAGGTGCCATTCAAAATTTCATTTTACTGTAAAAGGTTTAGGCATAAATAAAGTTGGTATTAGGAAAAGTGATTATTTTGTCTTTGTGGCAGTTTTGGGGCCAAATTCTGCCCTGAACTTTGGAAGCTCTACTTTGTTTAACATGAGTTGGTAGCTTCTAGCATGGAGAAAAAGGGGCAAGATAGATTTGATAAGCTTCAAATTTACACTTCTTGACCGTTTTCTACTTATTTGTATACAGATCTAAATTCAGTTGGTAAATATATTTCTTCATAAATTATGGGTATCACAGGTTCACTTGCAACCCAATGTTTGAAAATGCTGGAATCTTTGAAACAGGTTATGATGGGCCAAACCCTACCCTATTACACTGGAGTAAACCCAAAATAATTCAGTGAAGAAAAAGAACATTAAAAAAAAAAGACCTGGAACTGGGACTTACCCAATAAATTCACTCCAGATTCACATTAAAGAAAAGCTCAGTAGAGTATGTAGCTGTGAACGCAGCTTAATGAATACAACTGTAACTCAAATTAGTCAGGAGGACTTAACAGATGACTGTTGTGGTATTTGTGTCACACTTGCATTATATTCCAAACATGACTTTCTTTTTTTGCTTTGCCTCCAAATCTGCCCCAGGTATAGAATACTTAAACCTTTGTATCCTATAAATCTACAGTTAGAGCTCTCATAAACTGCAAAAATTACATCAGTCTTCTACATACAACTCTTAAAGCTATTAAATGCCTACAGTATGCTGCACACAAGTGATAAAAGTATGTATGTGTGACACTATGTCTGCTTGGTAGTGGAAAAGGAGAGAGAGATGTTGAAATACCCAATTCTACTATTAAATAATGACTTGCTTATGAGACTCACTGACCTATTAAATACAAACATCTGGTTTAGGTGTTCAGGATCCAAATGAATTACCCACCAAAGACTAACCAGGCATATCAGACCTCAGCCCACTCCCAACAACCAAATCACCCTATATTTCACTTGTGGAAAAAGTTAATGTTTTGTTAAAGGTGGGGCTAGTCACATAAAAGTTGATTTTTCCAGTACTGACAATAAGGCTTTATGATTTGTGTTGCTGTATTCTTCAGTTGTGTTCAGTTGTTATTCTACTAAACCTACCAAACAACTTCGGATTTCTCATGACTGTCCTCAGTCATGCTGTGATCCCATCCTGTCTGATAATTTATGATAAGGTCTTGTTGGAACCGGGAAAGAATGAACTTCAGAACTGTGGAGAAGGGTTTGTGTTATCATTTGAATATAAGATACACTTTTGTGTGAGTCAGGATTAAGCAAGAACTTGTGCATAGTGTTGAAGGAGCTGTGGTGAGTGGTAGTGCCAAAGATTTTAGTGATACTAATCTGGGACATGATTATTCTGGTTTTATGATCCTAATGGTCATGGGTCAGGTTTGGTTCACCACTTATTTGGCTTGTGGCCGTGCCACTTAAGTTTCAGTGTTGTTCTGGGTGAGAACTGCTCAAATCTCCATGCCTGCTGATGGCTGCAGAGGAAGAAGCATCAGCGTGCCTCCCTTGGCTCTTACCTTGTCTCATATTTATTCTCAACACCTTGTTTTTTCCCTGCTCTATGGCGAATTCACTGAGAGACAATTAGCCTTGCTTCTGGAAAGGCAGAAATCAGACCATTGGCTTTGTATTGCCAAGAACAAAGAAGTAAGTGTGCCACCGCTGGGTGTTTGGCACTTCATGAAATGATGTTTTCTCAGGAGGCTGCGTTGAGCCTGCCTCCCTGGCAGGAGAAAAGCTGCATCTGTGTGCAAACCAGGTGGCTGCAATTCCTGTCTAGCCATGCTCAGGTCTCATTTATCCAGTAAGGCGTCTGCGTCTCCTAAGGTCTCAGGTCCTTTCATCCAGGGGGAGATTGGATTGTTCTAGTTAGAGTAAATGAGCTGGCTGCAGAAATAGTCATAGCAAAGCCCCTGTCTCCAGCAGGTGAGCTGAATGGCTTTTTCTAACAGGAGCAGCAGTTGGACCCTGGCACTACCTGCAGAATAACATCTGGTAGGAGGCTGACAGAGAGCAGTGGGAAGAGTCGGCTCTGTGGGCTGTAAACCTTGGATGCCTTCTTACCCCAATTTTGTTATGTTCTCCTGTTAGTGAGCCAAGTGGTGCTGATAGAGAAAGGAATATGTTGTCTCACAGAAAAATGAGAGAAATTCTCATCCATGATGTTAACACAGCAAAGCTCTCTTTTGCCCTGGTGAAGGAGTGCAGAGCTGTGTGTGAGAATGGGGAACAGAGAACAGGTGGAAATATACTTTAGCAAATGCGTGACATCTGCCTTCTTACACACTGTCTAAGTGAGAGGTGACATGCTAATAGCTGCACATAATTTTCTTCCTCTTCCCCCGCCGCCATTACACTCCTTATTTTTCATCTGCTGGCAATGCATTGCAAAGATGGTCTCCCTGCTCACTCGTCTATAGATGGGCTACTTGCAGAAAAATGCATGCAAAAGAACAGTGTGTAAAAAAGTCATTAATTGTTGACTAACTCACTATTAGCTAGTCCCATCTTCTGTTCATGTGTTTTATCCAATACATTTCTGATATTTTAGATTGTTAGCATACTGGAGCAGGAACTGCATTTTACTCTGGTTTTTTGAAACTACGTTGAAATTGCAAAGAAAACAGTTTACATGGGGCAGGAGCAGTGAAAAGAAATCATTTCAGAAAGAGAGATTGCACTGTACTTCTTTTGGGACCTTAAGTAACTTTCCTGGTACTAAATTGACCAAATCTAGGTTGTAATGCAATATTTGGCATAAACAAGTGATCACTTGTGTTAAGTGGAGCCATAGTTACGAAAGCTTTAAAACTCATTACAATGAATCGTCATCAGTGGCAATGCAAAAATAACTGTATTTACAGACAGGAAAACTTCTCAGATAAACACATTAATAAATGTTTAACATTTCCTGTTGATGCTGTTCCTGTTTATCAGTTACTCTTCAAACAGGTTAATTTGAAAATACTAATAGGTGCCATCAAATGCCACAGAGTCCCCTAACATAGATTTGCAAGGCTTAGCTGGTTTAGTAAACTAATTTAATAACTCATATTCAAATATACTTAAGGACAATGCAATAAACCTAAACAATTCACATACTAGAGCTGTTTATCCTCTATGAATCTGTTTTCAATAGCTGACTGTTGTTTAACCAACATAAACAACTCTCTTATTAAATTATGTATAATTTTGGAACTTGGGTTAAAGCGTTCCCACAATATTTGGTGCAGATGTTATAAAGTCGTAAAATCTGCAAAATACCCTGTTTTAAAGCTGGGTATTTTAGGATTAGGAACAAGATGGGTAAACTGAATGAATGTCAAACAAGCTATAAATTGTGAAAACATTAGGCAACAGATTTTTGCCTGGTTTGCCTTTGTGGTGAGAGTAACAAGTACTGGAACAACCAGGAATGTGCTTGATCACAGAACATAACCTGCCATAGAATTTTGAAATATGGATTAAGGCCCAACACTGAATTGGGTCCAACATACAAATTCATTCTACAAAATCATTGTTCTATGGGTACTACCAATTGTTAGGTATCATCAGCGTTTCTTCTTAAGTGACAGAGATTCCCCAGTGTTCACGTGCCCAGAGCTACCCCAGTCCCTGCACCTACTTCTTCCCTTGTTTAAGTGGGATTAAGGACATAGGAGGACCGGAGGCTTTAAAAGCGAGCTTCTACCTGGTGTCTTCTGGCCGTGGCCCCACAGACAAAGCTGGCATAAACAGTCTTTGCTCTTCCTTTCTTCAACCAGTTGTGCTCCCCCTGCACTGCCCTCCCAGCTCCCTTTCTATCTCCCCATTTTGCTGTGTGGCAAAGAGAAGGCTGTTCATTAGTGCACTGAAATCTTTGGAAGGAATTTGCTGTCCCTCGTAAGTATGGTCAACCAGCCTTACAGTAGCAAGAGCAGAGAACTTCTCTTTCTTCATTTCGACCTGACTGATCCTTGTCCACTTGCTTACCTGAGATACCAGCTACAGGATCTAACGCTTTGGGCCATGTTCACACTCTGAGCAAGCCTGAACAAGCCAAAAAGAAGGACCATGCTCCCAGTGCCATCAAGTAAGGTTTGAAGATTGTGGTGTGATAATAAATTGAACAGAACAGCTACACATTTCATATTGTGTTCCTGTAGCTGGGCACTATGGAGGTGCCATGCCATTCATCACTGGTGCTGGCACACCTCCTAGAACCGTAGCGTGGTTTCGGTTAAGCTTGGAATATGATTGCTTGTAAAACTACCTTTGAAAATATTGACTGAGAGTGAAAAGTGAAATAGTGTTTATGAACTGTGGGTGTCATGGAGCACTAGTGTTGAGGTTTAATCTCAGATGGCAGCTAGAACCACACAGCCACTCACCAACACACTCCCCCTTCCATCCCCAATTTGGATGGGAGAGACAATCAGAAGAGTAAAAGTAATGAAAACTCATGGGTTGAGATAAAGACAGTTTAATAAGTAAGGCAAAAGCTGTGCACACAAGCAAAGCAAAACAAGGGATTCATTCACTGCTTCCCATCAGCAGGCAGGTATTCAGCCATCCCCAGGAAAGCAGGGCTCCATCACGCGTAACATTTACTTGGGATGACAAATGCCATCACTCTGAACATCCTGCCCTTCCTCCTTCTTTCCCCACCTTTATATACTGAGCATGACATCATATGGTATGAACATCCTGTTGGTCAGTTGGGGTCAGCTGTCCCGCCTGTGTCCACTCCTGACCTCTTGTGCACCCCCAGCCTGCTCACTGGCGGGGTGGTGCGAGGAGCAGAAAAGGCCTTGACTGCCCAGCAACAACTAAAAGCACCAGTGCACTATCAAAAGTGCACTATCATCCCAAATCCAAAACCACAGTGCTATACCATCTGCTAGTAAAAAAGTTAACTCTATCCCAGCTGAATCCACAACAACTAGCTCTGAGGGGCGTGAATATTGATCCCCTTGACATCATGCCAGCTTTGAAACCTGGTGATTTCTTGTAAGATGCCATTTGGGGTACAGGAACATTTCAGTGCCCAACCCCAAATTTCCTTAGAAGCTGCTGGGGGGTGTTACAGTCTCATAGCCTATGTAGTGAGGGAGGAACTTATGGAACTCCAGTGGAAGTGGTGGCCTGAGTAAGGGACTTGGTCAATGAAAAAAGATGTGAGGTGCTGCAGTAGCCTCTAAAACCAAGTGATTTTGGTTTTCGGTTTAAACAATTTACTATTTTGATAAATCTTTAAGAAAACCCAAAACCTTGCTTAGAATGTGTCTTTTTTTTTTTTCCCTGAGCATGCATGGGTATACCACATGTGGATTAAAGTGAAAAGAAACCCTGTGAGCCATGTGAGCCATTCACTTTACAAATGCTAAGTTATGAAAAGACAAAATTAGAACATCCAATTCGCCCTAATTTTGTCCCACACGTGCCATGCAGTAACAGTTGGATTTGTATTGTAGTATTTCAATGTCTGTGGGAGAGCCTGGCACGTCTGCGTAAACTGCTGGTAAGGGCACATCTGTGCAAGGGTGTTACCTGTGAGTTTGAGAGCTGGAGCACGGGTGCACACTCCTGCTACATGACCAGGGCTTGGATTTCGCTCTGATGACTGAAATATCTGAAACTGCCAGAACGTTTCTGTCACGCACAAATTTTGCCAACTGTTGCCTTTGTCAGCCCCCAGTTCTGCCTAGGTGTTTTACTAACATCTTCCAAAGATACCCCAGATAAAATGAGTGGAAGTAGCTGCTTGTGGTGAAGCAACACCCATCCTTACTCCCCCTCCCATCTGCCAGCCTTTGCCCAGTCTCTCTCAACTTCCCCATCCCCTGACATGCATTCCTAAATTTTCCCTTCTGTCACTCAGGCATGCACTTAAAACGAGTTTCTTCCTCTTTTCTGCTTACCCTATCAAGTGGATCTAGCGTGCATGAGGACTTCTGAGAAGTATTTTATGTATGTGGTCACATTTACTCCTGCCAGCTGCAACTGAAAGTTTTGAAATACCACCACCACCGTTCTCTCAAATCTCACGCTTCAGAGAAACCTGTTGAGAATTGCGTGAAGGGTGGCTATTTCCCATTGTGCTCCATGACAGTAAAGCCAAATGCCCCCAGGGAGAAGGATGACCTCCTAACTGGTTAGGAGAAGGAGACAAGAGAATACCATTAAGAACAAAGGGTTAGAAATACCATTTGCAAAAACACAGCCCACTGAGGTCATCTGGGAAAGAATAAAGGGAGATGGCAGCCATGTTGAAAGGGGTCTTCACAAGGGTTTATGAAATGTCTCTGCTGATGACCTTTGTTATGCAGCTTGTTTGGTGATGAAAATTAACACAGAAATGTCAAGAAATAGCTATTTTTTTCCTTTTTCCAAAAACTGAAAATAATAATTCAAGGAGCTTTTTTGCACTTTTTTTTTTTTTTTAAACAAATGTGATGTCTCTGGTGAGTCCCTGCTTGTGAGTGAAATTATGCCTGGGTCTCCAAACTGCCTTGAGAGTGTGTCTTGCAAATAGTACACGCTCTACATCTAAACCTAAAAAGCGTGTTTGATTCCAAGTAATGCATCTGTCTCAAATAAAACAAAGCAAAACAAAGGACTGTATCCTGAGACCCTGAGAGACAGTGAATAAATTAATTTGGGGAAAAAAGAAAAAAGATGCAAAGGCAAAGACGTATGCTTTCATTTTTTATGTTATAACTTTAAAGAACTGATCAGAATATAAAAATCAACAAGTTTATTTGTTGGGTTTTTTTTTCTTTTATAGTGGAAATGATGCTTTATTTATAGGCCTGCCACTAACTGTTACTAGAACCTAGTGTTCCTTCTCAAAATTAATACCTATAAATAACTAACATTGGAGAGAATAAATTCCAGGCTCTCGCACACATACTGTATTTGTACATCTTCTTTACTTATTTATCTTTGTGTTTTGACCTACGTAATTTTTCTCTAGGTGTCTAGACAAATTTAACTTTAGCAAATTAAAACTTGAAATGACATTTATTTCTGTTAAACAAATATGTAGCTTTGAGAACATAGCTAAATATGTTATGAATTATGACTGCAGTGCACTAAGTCACATACTTGCTTGACAGGAATAAATGTTGTCTACAATCAAATTGTAGAATTCAAAGTGTACTGCTTTAAAAATAACTAATTAAAAACCTAGAATATTTATTTGGGATGTACTACACCAGGATAAAAAGAAGTGCATCTTTGGTGTAATTGTGTTAGCTTTTACATACACTCAATTATGATTTTCAGACAGAGGAGAAGAAATCAGGAGTACTGTTAAAATGCATCTGCTAAGCAGATACTTGTGAAAGAGTATGAATCATTACTGTGTACAGTACATAGCTTTAAAGGAAGATTTTTGATGCACTAAATGTTGATCCATGTAATCCTAGTTATCCTTCCTTGTCTTAGCTGTTTATTTCTAGTTACAAGGTCATTCAGCTCTTGCCTGTATCTCACATTGAATTTTACATCAGAGCCATGAAACATTAATCTCCTTTCATTTCAGCTGCATTGATTTAAAAAAAAAATCCCCCAAAACTACAGATGCAAAGCATTTTGAACGTTAAGAAAAATCTTAGCAATTTTGGAAAAAAATCTTTATAATTTTCCTGCCTGAGATCTTGCTTCCCATGATACAGATTATGACTTGGCTTTCAGGACCGTTCTCATTTAATTGTGTTGTTTTAAGTCCAATATTGAGATAAATTTGGAGCTTTTCCCACTTACTTCACTGAGACATAATCAGTTCCTTGTTGAAACAGTTTTTTGCCCTGAACGCTCTAACTTTCTCAAGTGATAATTTCAACATAAATTCTTAATGTTAAGGTAGATTGATAACAAATTGATAACAAATCTGTGGTCTTACCCAACCAGTGAGCTAATACAGCACTTATCAGTTTTGTTTTTTCCTGAAAACAAAAGTTTTACCAACATTGAAGGAGGTATTTTGTTTTTCCTGTTACTTTTAGCTCCAGAAATTTAAACTGTAATCCTGAAAGCTGCATGTGCTCTACATCTGCATGATGCAATTACCTTCACTGGGACCACTCACTTCTTTAACTAAACAGCTCCCTAAGTGTGTTTGCAAGACTGGTGTCTTAGAATATTTTGATTTTAAACAATACAATACCATCAGTGTGTAATGGTGACTTGGTGGTGTCATTCATTCAGAAAAATGGAATCTAAATTATTTCAGCAAGGACTAATCTTTCTCTTCAATAAGAACCATGGTTTTGTTTTTTTGTTGTGCACAAGTTTGAGAAGAGCACTTGGTCACTTTTTGAGAAAGATTATATGTCGTATTGCCTGTGATAGCAGTGGATTCAGTTTGATGACTTTGGAGATCCCTTCTAGTCTTGTCCTTTGATATGAATCCAGTCAGTATTACTGTTGCTCTTTGGATAGGGATTATTTTTTTTTTCTTTTTGGTTTTATGTCCAAAATTGTAGTTGAAATACTGCCCTGCACAGCAGCACGTGCGTTATACTTAAAATGTAGGCTGACAGGAATTCTACAAAAGTAACCCGCTAAAAAAGATATTCTGTGATTACAAATTTACTGGTGTATTCCCGCAGTGGTGAATAGAGAACACGACTGTATCCGCTGCTTTTTTTCCCTTCTAGGTTATCCTCTTTTAACAGTGTACCCTGTAGGTGTTCATGTTAGCTGGTATTTCCTTTCAGCGTCTCCAGTAAGTTATCCTTTCATTGTGGGTAAGTAAGAGTTTGCAAAACTTTGCACCCTTATTCTTAAATTAAATACTGACAAGGAATGGAAGTGTAAAGCATGCTAATAAGCAAGACCTCCCTGTGGGAACCTGTGATAGAAGACTGTTTCACATTGAGAGGCAGACAGCGCTGTTGACACAGGCTGTCAAAAAGGCTTCATGTCTTTGAAAGAAAATCTTAATCTTCTTTATTCATGTGTGAACAGGTCCAGGCCTTCATCCCGCAGCTCATACGCATTGACTGTTTAAACTGTGGGTTGCTAGGCTTTGGGTAGGGTTTGTTTGCTTGTGTCTACATTGTACGAATGGATGAGGACTGAAAATTAAAATCTGTCTGACACAGAGCACTGCTTTTCTGTCTCTGTTTGAAGAGACATGGCAACCCAGGGTGAAATGAAAAGGAATTTTATTGAGCGCAAAAACCGCTCAGTGTTTAAATGTTGGACGCAGGAACTGAATGGTCAATTTGGGAGGCTTGTAGGTTGTTTATAGACATTGGGATGGCTGTCAATCACAGCACAATGGTGAAATTTGTGTCGGAAAAAAAGTGCTTTTTAGTGGCTGAACTCCTGTTTCCTGTTAAAATGCTCACATCAACAAACAAAAAGAGGTTTTGTCTGAAGTTTACAAGCAAGAAAATTTCAGAATAACAGAGATGCTGCTACTGTTGTGGCATCTTTTGATCATTGCGGCACTGACTATTTAACATTTAAAACCAAATTTTACAGAGAAAGATCCTATTGCTCTGTGGCTCAGATTCTGCTCTACCTCTGTGGCTTATAAATCAGGAATAGGTCAATTAAATGAATGGAATTGTGTTAGTGAAAAGCAGTGGGACAGTGGACTCTAAGACTTAACTCTGCATAAGTCTGTGCTATTAAATACTTTACTTAGGTCTGTTTTATATGTTATTTATATGTTTATAAATCAGTAGCAACGAGAAGCAGAAGATAAATAGCACCTATAAAAAAGTAATCTCTTTCAGCACTTGTTAATAACAAGTAGAGGAAAGGGGCTTATTTCAGAAGCAATATTCCCCTTTCCAGTTATTGTTAAAGCTAATTGGCAGCATTTTGCTACTTCATTTTACAGAAGTTTATATTATCTCAGCTATAAAATTTAGTGCTGAATCTTGGCCAAATGTCAAACCTGCCCCTATAGGCTCTGGAACAATTAAAAAAAAAAAAAAAAGAGGGAACAGAGGGGAAATAGAAATAAGCCTGTTTTAACAGAATAGAATTTAAAATGTTAAAGCTGTTGGCGTTTTCTGGATTTATAACATGAAAAAGCATGTTTTACAGAACACTGGCTGAGAATTCATCCCTCAAAATCTGATATAAAATGTGGTTTTGGGGCCCCTGCAGGATTCATAGGAAGGAAGAAAAAGAAAACAGTTTCTCCCATTGTTTTCCTTTCACCTCAGGTCATTGCAGCCCCCCAGCTGTAGATTTTTGTGCTCCAATGGTGGGGGGAAGCAGAGAAGTTCAAATGGAGCAAGGCACGGCAGACCTATCATCCAAGTGATAGATCATATTAAGTTCTTCCCAACCTTATAATCATTCAGCCCTTATATTTTCCATAAGCACTGGAGGGTTGCAGAGTGTGGTAGGAACTCTCATACAGTTTTTAGGTTCTGAGCAACAAGGCTCTTCCTTTGTGTTCACCTTCATATTTTCACTAGTTTCCTCAATGTACGTATATGTGTTTACACTACTTTTCGTGTGTTTCTAAGCTTTTCCATTGGCATGTGCAGTAATACATTACTTGCCATTTTACGTGGCAGAGGTGTGCATATACTTAATTCTGGAATAACCACCATCTCCAGTGCTATCAAATATGGTAGCTCTTGCCAAGATCAGTCACTTCTTCCTCCTCCCCCTTAAAAATCAGCCTTAAAAATCTACAGTATAGATAATGACTGAAGTGTTCATGCTGAGGGACTCTCCTGTGTAATTTTTAAATTAAAGGGCAAATGTGAGGGAAGACTCCCCCCAAAAAAAGTTTCTATGACTCTGCAGATCTCTGAAATTTGTTGGCTATTTATCGTTTGGAAACTTTGCTTAATTCCTTTAGCAGCTTAAATTATAGAGCTCATACAAAACGCAGAGAGGTAATCATATCACTGCTTTCCAAACTGGAGTTGCTCTTTTCTGAGATCTGTCTTTGCTTCTTTCAATTTAAATTTAGCATAGTAAACTAGGTATAGCCCTAAATAACGATTTAGTAATTGTTTATTTATGGCAACTCACTCTCTTTTCAGATTCTGTTGTCTTTACAGGGCTGAGATAAACCAATGGGAATAAGTGAAAAGCTGAAGAATACTTTAATTTACATTTGGAGGGAGAATGAATTTTTTTAAGACCCTGTATATAGCGCTCAACCTGCTCAATGGAGAGTAGAGGAAGGTCATTTTCCCTCCTCACGCATCTCACATTGCTCATTGCAAAAGAGTTTACCCTCCACGTTACCTTTAGCTACGGATGCATTTGGTTTCAGCAGGAATGTAGCTTCATGGGTGAGATGCTGTGGGGTTTTCCAAGCAGTGCATTTCTGTTCTTGCCCTTCTACTGCCACCCTGGGCAGCACTGGGTGGTTTGTATCACTTAGCTGTATGTCATTTTTCCTTCTTTTGTAAAATGGGAGCATTGATAAGGGTTCTTCATAGAAGCAAGGATGGAAATTGATTTTATGAAAGCATAGTTGGTGTTGTTTATTGCTACTCATAAGTCTCATCTCAGTAAAGTCTTTTAATTTCTTTATAGTTCCCTTCACCAAACACCCACACAGCTTGTGATCCTTCCTCCCTGCTTGTTTGAGGTGAATATGTCTTTTCTTGCAGAAAACTAGAACACTTGTATTTGTGCTTTCACTCATCATCTTCCACATTAACTCTTCTACTGTCCTACTACTTATTATTCTTTTTCTAATCTCTTTGAAGTGTAGCAAGATGGCAATATATATTATTCTTGCATGATCGATACATTATTCTCATTTATTACCAAGCCACTTCCCCTTAGCGTGCTTTATCTTCTACTGTCCAAGGTTTGCTGTCTTTGCTGTCAGTAATTCCAAAGGTGGAGCTTTCTTAATATGCTCACCCTATTCCCATCCTATCTATTTCTTCCTCTCTGTCATGAGCTGCTTTTGAAGTCTTGATTTGCCAAAGTCTTCCCATCTTAAAATGCCTCCTAAAGACTGACTTACTCTCTAAGTATTGTAAAAGGAAACAGTTTTGCTTACTCTTCTTCCCTGCTGTCCTTTAGTCTTTGCTCTGCAATGTAGAGTCTTTGGGGGCAGGGACTGGGTTGGATTCTCTGGATGTTTACAAGTACTTTATTTTTTGGGACATTATAGCTGACATAGAGGGGCTGCTGCAAGCTCGGCAGATAGCTGGGAACTGTATGCCGCATAAGGTGGTCGAACAACAAACTACATCTTTGAGGCAGCAAGTGTTCCTCCCCCTCCCCCCTTCCTCCAGGCTTTATTCTGGAGGTCTAAGTTTATAACAAAAGAAACAAAAAGGTTTTTATATAAATGGAAAAGCAAACGGAGCCCAGCTCATGTTACAACTCAGCCTTCTGACAGCCAGGAATGGAGATCTGCCCTACTTAGAGGCCTCTCTTTGCTCTGAACTGCAAGGGAGCTTTTAATATTCCCCCACTTGCTCTGAGTGCTCCCTGATTAGACCTTCAGCTCTGGCTCGGTATTAGCCCAAACTGTACATTTGGCAAAGGTTGCTGCAAAAGTTTTGTCTGTACAGTAACTGCAACAGTGGAGCCATTATCCACCGCCTCGGTGCTATCAAGGTATAAAGAAGAAGCAGGGTATATATGCACAGTGTTGTGATTGCTCAGAAAGCTCCACTGTGTTGCAAATCTTTTAAAATAATACACTGAGAAAGTATTCTGACTTTCCATTAGTCATAAAAGCCAACATTTTTAATATGCCTGATTAAATTAACTCAGGGAGATAAATGTGTGGGTCTTTTTCTTCAGAGGCTGGTGGAAACTGCCCAACACTTTTGCTGTTGGTGCTTAAATATATTTAAATTTAAGAGAGTGCTTTAAATTAATAAAGCAGGAGCCAGAATTGCCTCAGCAAGGCGAAGGCTAAATCCAAACTTCTTACTCAGATGCCTAATTTTAGGCAAGACAGTGGCTGTAGGATTAAATATCTTTTATTAGACTAACTACTTAGAAAAACCTGACATGGGAACACAAATCATTCTCTTGTGCACTTAAAATTTTGGGTAAATCATTCATACTTCAAGAGATGCTCTGTGATGCTGAAATTAAACCACGCTTTATACTTGATTTCTTGGTTTTGCAGACTTACTGCAAGCCATGTAACAAAGGTGGAACACCATTTTAAGAGGCAAATGCCTGGAGAAGCTGCAAAATGTAGTTAAACCTGTATTGAAAGCCACAGATTGCTGCCAGGCTTTGAGGATGAATCACTGTAATTTCCTGTTAAGATGATTTGTAAGTGACAAAATGTTTTCCTATTTTTTAATTCTTTTCTTCCTTTAAAATGAGAGCTTCCTCAAGTTTATGGTCTGTAAAATAATAAAGATTTTGGAGGGTGAGGGAAAAGAACAAGATTATGCTACAGCCCCAAAACAAAATGGAAAGTGTGGTCACTGGCAGGAACAATTTGAATCGGATATATTTTGTGGAAAAAATCACTATCTGGCTTCCTGTAGGATTATCTCACTACATAAAAATGACTAAAGAGAATAAGAAACTTGGGCAAGACTATTCAAAGTAATGCAAACATGGCATACGGAGCATCCCACAACTCCTTTCTGTACAATTCATCATCCAATGTCATCATCTCTTTTCTTAACTTTTTTTGCCCTTTGTTTTGCTTTCTGCCTTTGCAGGAGAGAGAAGCATGAGGAGATTTCAGGGATATTATTTTCTCTAGTTTTATAAAGGGACCAGATAACAAAACAGAACTCAGATGACCTTTAGAGCTGTGGCTGACCCTGTTTGATGAATGCTGGGCACTCGTATTGTGATGTGTCCTTTCCACTTACAGCCCATAAACTCGAAAAGCCCAAAGTGCATAGCTGCAAACCTGTGCTGGTGAAGAAACAGATGGGCATAAATCATTGATATTTGAAGCCAACCATTTTCACGATGCCAACTTTCATGCATTGTACAAATGGCTAATTGCTTTTATTTCCTAACTGCCTTTCACTTGCTGAGATGCCATTAGCCTTTAGCTCTTTGTTTTTATATACCCGGTTATTTTGTTAGTGCTCCGCACTCTATACCCCTGCTTCTGTTTCTCAGGATGTTAGACAGTGAATTATCTATTCATTTCAGAGACATCCCTCCCAATTTCGAGAATGAATGAAAAAGGGAAGTTGGATAAGCACTTTGTTTCTCTTCTAATTTAAAATCTACTAAAAAAAATTACGTGTGGGTTAGAGTGTGTGTGGGAGATCCTTCAGTTTCTGCTAACAGTAGAAAGATTTATGGGGAGAAAGACTTCTTTAGATGACTCTTGTTGTCTCATGAGAAATACTATATGCAGATTTACAGATCTACCTAATTTTTATGCCTGTACACTCCTCCTTAAAAGGATTGCCAGCTTTGTCAAACAGTGAGGTTCGGGTACAGTTAGCTTTTCCTTCTCCTGGAAAGAATACATTGACTTTGACTGGTTTGCCCTTTGTCAGTCTGGTCTTTAGGACTCTGAATCTCATCCTAAAGTCTGCTCTGTAGACGGCAAAGTAGAAAATGAGTGTTCATTGCCTGAGCACTGCATTGCTTTAGCTAAAACTGAGAAGACTTCATTCTATATTGTAATAGGTCTGGCAAAAGGAAGCCAAGAGCCTCACAGGGGGCCAGTAGGGTTTTGGTTCTCATTCTGAGTTTGCTTCTGAGCTTTTTCTTAATATCACAATGGGCTCTTGCTGTGTCCTTCTAATGCCTCAGCAATGAAGTCAGGGTATATTATGCCATCTGTCCAGGAGTCAACACTGCAGGTCAAGCTAATTTAAACTGGCACTTTTCATCTCCGTTTGCCTGTATGCATTACATTTAATAGTTTAAGTGAGTGATTGTATCTCCTGACCCTGCAACAAAGGACAAAGCTCATGTTTGTGTTTTTTCATTATCTTTAGTTGTCAGGAATAGGGACATTTGATCCTTTCATGCAAAATATTGTTAAACCAGTGACTGATAATGTTTGTTTTAGGAATGATTGGG